>QRDG01000284.1:103297-315672 GCA_012064385.1 Puccinellia tenuiflora | reverse complement strand
TCTTCCCTTGAGCTTGACTCCAACAAATGGAG
This sequence comes from Puccinellia tenuiflora, assembly GCA_012064385.1. Taxonomy (NCBI): domain Eukaryota; kingdom Viridiplantae; phylum Streptophyta; class Magnoliopsida; order Poales; family Poaceae; genus Puccinellia; species Puccinellia tenuiflora. The sequence continues at coordinate 315,640 of QRDG01000284.1, read as the reverse complement.
GTCAAGCAACGCACCTTGACTCCAACACATGGAGACAAGCTTGGCCTTGATCAACAAATGATCTTCAACTTGACCTTGACTCCAACCAATGGAGACAAGCAAGCTTGGCCTTGGTCAACAATGATCTGACACAAGCTAAAGGACAACCTACACATAGAGCTCAACACAAATATTAGTCCATAGAGATTGTCATTAATTACCAAAACCATGCATGGGATCAACCATGCACTTTCACCTGCTAATAAAATTCATGGTCTAATTCTTGATATTAGTAATTTTTCACAGAAAGAGAAGGAGGATTTACCCCAAGCTTGGGGGAGGTATGATAAGATGGTTAGGAAATGTCCTACCCATGGCCTCAAAGAGAATGAAATACTTGATATATTCTACAATGGACTAACTGAAACACCAGAGCTTATCTTGATAGTATTGCAGGTAATGTTTTCAGGGAAAGGACCGTTGATGAAGCAATTGAGTTATTGCAGACTATCTCAAAGAATGATGATGATTGGAATACTGATGAGATATTTCCGGAGAAGAAAGGAGGTATACTCAAACTGAACAATGAGGCAATGGAAGTAGCCTCAAAGGACATTAAAGAGAAGGGAATTAAACTTCTCATCTCAAGGAATTATCTGAAAGGGGTGCCAAATTTCCTGATGATCAACCATGTTTCCCTATCCCAGTCAATGTTATTAGCACCACAAAAGGTAATGAAAAGGTAACATCTTTTACTAAAGCACCATATGAGAATGATTTTGCTTATCGTCATGATCCTAAAGAGCATAATATTAGAATGATGATCATGGAAAACTCTCACAAAATTAAATTTATTCGTGAAAGTTTGCATGTTAATGTGGGAGAGGTAAAAAGAATTGTTAAACATTGTGAGATGATGAATAATCAAGTAGAACAAATGATTTCTCTTCAAAATCAACTCTATGAAAAGCTTAATGTGAAGAAACAGGTTTGTGGAGTTAATACTAGGGGAGGTGCAAGTACTCAGGACCCTGACTATCCCGAGGACCATCCCAAGAGGAAAGGGCAAGAAGCTCGAAATAAAAAACTTTCTCCCAATGAAAACCAAGATAAAGATGATTCTGAAGAACAAGATAATGATATGTGTATTTCTGATGCTGAGACTGAAGATAATAATAATGAAGAGGAGGAATCATCCCCCCCCCCCCCCCCCGTGGCGCATGTGGCCAGTGCGCCACAGAATTCTTCAAAACAGATCCCACCACACACACACACCCCCCCTCCCCCCGTGGATCGCCTTTTCAGTTTTGCACGAGGTGAAAGAAAATGAAAAAAATTCAAAAAATAAAATCCTTTTAGATGTAGGGAAGGTTTTGGGTCTAGTTGTTAGGAAAAATTTGAAATACACATTTTGACTTTTTTTGTAAAAGTAGGTGAAAAATAGTAAAATGGACATAACTTTTGCATACGACGTCAAAAAAATACGTTTAATACCTTAAAAAAAACTAGATAAAATTCCAAAAAAAAATTAGATGTAGGGAAGGTTTACCCGGTTAGCCTTTTTTTAGATTCTCAAAATTCCAAACAAAAAAAAGTTATGGCCAACAGAAGAATTTTCCAGCAAAATCAAAAAAAAAAAGACAATTCTGTGGCGCATGTGTAGCCCATGCGCCAAAGAATTGTCTGGCGGGATTCCAAAATACATGCTCCATAGATGCTAAGCCACGGCTTATTAGATGGGTCCTTTTGTTGCAAGAATTCGATTTGCATATAGTTGACAGGAAGGGAGATGACAATCCACTTGCCGATAACTTGTCTAGAATGGAAAACATTGTTGACGATCCTATTCCTGTCAATGATAATTTTCCAGATGAACAATTGGCAGCCATAAAGGTAAACACTCGTGAAAATCCTTGGTATGCAGATTATGCTAACTTTATTGTTTCCAAATTCTTGCCTCCAAATTTTACCTATCAGCAAAGGAAGAAATTCTTTTATGACTTGAGGCATTATTTTTGGGATGACCCACATTTATATAAAGAAGGAGTTGATGGAATTATTCAGCGTTGTGTTCCGGAGTATGAGCAAGAAGAAATTTTAAGGAAATGCCACAGCAGTCCTTATGGTGGACATCATGCTGGAGACATAACTGCACACAAAGTGCTACAATTAGGTTTTTATTGGACTACTCTATTTAAAGATGCAAGAAAATTTATTTTATCTTGTGATGAATGCCAAAGAGTTGGCAACATTAGTAGACGTAATGAAATGCCTATGAATTATTCTCTTGTTATTGAACCTTTTGATTGTTGGGGATTTGACTTTATGGGTCCTTTCCCCAGTTCGCATGGTAATACTCATATACTTGTTGCTATTGATTATGTCACTATATGGGTAGAAGCAATCCCTACTCCCAAGTGCTGATCACAAAACCTCTTTGAAAATGCTTAAGGATGTAATTTTTCCTAGGTTGGTGTGCCTAGATATTTAATGACTGATGGAGGTTCTCACTTTATTCATGGTGCTTTTAGAAAAACTCTTGCTAAATATGATGTTAATCACAGAGTGTCTTCACGCTATCATCCTCAAACTAGTGGACAAGTGGAATTAACTAATAGGGAGATTAAGTTAATCTTGCAAAAGACCGTTAATAAATCTAGAAAGAATTGGTCTAAGAAACTTAATGATGCTTTATGGGCTTATAGAACTGCTTATAAAAATCCCATGGGTATGTCTCCTTATAAAATGGTTTATGGAAAAGCTTGTAATTTACCACTAGAATTAGAACATAAAGCTTATTGGGCAACCAAGGAGCTTAATGATGATTTTAAGCTTGCCGATGAAAAAAGATTGTTTGATTTGAGTTCTTTGGATGAGTGGAGAAGTGAAGCTTATGAAAATGCCAAATTTTTTAAAGAAAAAGTTAAGAAGTGGCATGATAGAAGGATTTTGAAAAGAGAATTTAATGTAGGAGACAAAGTTCTATTGTATAGGTCTCGTCTCAGATTTTTTGCAGGGAAGCTCTTATCAAAATGGGAAGGTCCCTTTATTGTTGAAGAAGTGTATCGCTCCGGTGCCATCAAAATTAATTCGTTGGACGGAGATAAACCACAAGTGGTTAATGGCCAGAGGCTAAAGCATTATATTTCTGGTGATCCACTTGGAAAAGATATCGATATAATACAAGTGGTGACTCCGGAAGATTTCATCAAAAGCAAATACCAGAAGGAATCAGAGTCAGAATTGGAATAGGTATCAGTTACCGTAAGTAAACCTCTTCGGAAAATTCCAGAAAATTTATATTTACAGTTTTTAGGAAATATAATAAATTGCAAGACAAAAAAGAGACGGAGCCGGTGTCCAGGGTGTCCAGGTGACCCCTGGCCGTGGCCCAGCCTTGGGCCGCGCCTGGGTCCCACCTGGAGCCCCCGGACACCGCCTCCGACTCCGCTTTGTCTTTTCGCCTTCCTTTTGATCGAGAAATTTTTGCTATATATTCACCCGGATCTCTCGAGGTCTGTATCTCGTGTTTTCGACGCCTTTTGTTTTCGAGTTGTTTCAGCCAGATTTCCAAGCCCTAGATCAAGATGTCCTCTCACAAGGAAGACAAGGAGGAAGCTAAGGAGCTGAACGGGGACCAAGGGGATATCAAGCATGGAGAGGAGGAGTCCTTGGAGTCTTTTGAAGATCAAGAAGAGGAGATAGAAGACGACCCTCGCTCATATCCTGGCGCCACCATTGCAAGCATTAAGGTGAAGGTGAACCCTTTCAAAATCGGTGCAAGGATGAGGACGGGTGATAAGGTTCCCCGTGGAAGCTTAGCTGAAAATAATTCTTCTCCATGCTTTGAAAACCCCTTTCATAATCTTCTTCATAGTCATCAGCTCCATAATACACCAAAGTCAAAATTGCCTACCTTTTGGGATTTGGACCGCTCTGATAGTGCAAGAAAAGGAAGTTTTGGTCCGAAGCCGACGAAAGGTGTCGGAGAACTGTCCCAGGAACTGGGTGTTTCTCACTAGGTAAGGAATCGAGTAAGGGGCTGAACACGGAATCAAACAACCCTCAACGTGCCTCGGCGACGGCGCTCGTCGAGATCGCTGTGGGACGGCACTGCAGAGATGAACACACGATGTTACCCAGGTTCAGGGCCCTCTTGGAGAGGTAAAACCCCTACGTCCTGCCTTGGTTGTATTGCACTGCTTGTAGAGGTTACAGTACAAGGAGAGCTTCGGGAGCTCGAGGTGGCTAACAATGGCTATCGCTAGAACAGCACTGGAGCTTCGGATCTCAGATCCTGGCTCCTTCTCCTTATCTCTCTCTCTCTAAACTCTCCAACACTCCAACCCTTTGCCTGAACGTGCTCCCCTCCTTTTATAGGTGTCCTGGACCTCTTCCCCCAAATATCTTGGCGGGAAGGGTTACCACATGGCGACGAAGGAGGAGGTCGGGTGCACGATAAAGGGAGAGTCCATGGACGCGGTCCATGGCAGGGAGCGGCGTCACCAAAGCTGGAAAAGCCACCGTCCAGCCAGGACGGTGGGCTGGCGCTGCTGGGGCTCGGGATGCGCCCCACGGTGACGTCGCCCTTGGAGTGTAGCGGCAGATGGTCTCCTTATCACCGAAATGGCAATTCTTGTAGCTCCTTTGCTTGGTGCAGCCTTGTTGACTGCTTTATACACGAGAGTGGCAACTGCGGCGCTGTCGTCACCGCGCGTAGGCGCGCCCGTGACTCTGCGGAGGGCGCAGAGCCCATGTGCGCTCTGTCGCGGAGACAGAGCTTGCTTCGTGGGGAAGGAACCCCGCGAGGCTGGAGGCCTCGCCGAGCCTTTTGGCTTGATCCTTGGCAGAATCGAAGGTAGCATCCGAGATGCCCTCTCGAGGAGAGGTCCCTCGCGAGGGGAAAACCCTCGCGAGGCTCGCCAGGCTTGGAGAGCCTGGTCCTTAGCGAAATCTTCTGAAGAGTGTCGTGGGCCCTGGCAGGCCGGCCCGTGGTACCCTGGTTTCCATTGTGCCGACAGTAGCCCCCGGGCCCACGATGGGCACGCCGAAGTCCGCGGATGCAGGCGAAGCGTCGGGGGCCCAACGATGCCTGCCTGGGCCGTGACACGTGGGGCGCAGCGGTTGCGCCCGAAGCCACGATCTCCTCGGCTCCAACGGGCGACCCGGTGGGGCCCGCCACGCCCTTGGTAACTGGTCGATAAAGCCTGCGCGCGATGATGGCGCCCATCACTTCGCCCATTACTTCGCCGCACACTTCCCCCAAACGCCTCCTTCTTCCCAGAGCGCATCACCTCCAAGATCTTCTTCTCTTCTGCGACCATGGCGCCCAAGAGAGCAGCCGCTCCCAAGAAGGACAAGGCTCCGATGCAGGCTGGCAAGCCCGCGGCGGCGTCGCGGAGTGCTGAACCCAAGGAGGCGCTGCGGGGTCCCGCATCAACTCGGCGAGGATTGACAAGGTGCGCCACCTGGCGGCCGCGAAGACCAACGAGCACGGCGCCACAAGCATGAAGCCGGCCGGCAGCAGCAAGCTTCGCGAGGGGTACTACCCCATCTTCCTTCACACTCTCTTCGCCGGTCTCGTTCCTCCTTTCTCCGACTTCCTCATGGCGGTTTTGGAGACATACCAGATCCAACTCCTCCATCTTCATCCCAATTCCATCCTCATCCTCTCCATCTTCGCCTACCTCTGCGAGGCCTACGTCGGTGTCCGTCCTTCTGTGGAGCTCTTCCGCAGCTTCTACGCACTCCGGTCCTCCGCGCAGAACGAGCGGACCGGATGCGTCTCCTTCCGCATCGCCGACGCCAGGAGCAAGAACTACATCCCCATCGCGTGGAGCGGCGAGAATGCCATCACCAAGGTGACGAAGAAGGTGGAGGACTTCCGCCAGCGGTGGTTCTTCGTCGACACCAAGGTGAAGAACCATCTCCTGGATATGCCCGTGGCGCCCCCGAAGAAGTGGGCGCGCTGGGCGAGCGAGGGCTTCGAGGGCCCGAAGCTTGACGCGGTGTATGAGTGCCTGCGGGGGCTCCGCGACGCCGGACTCACCGGCCATATGGTGGCGAAGGACTTCACGAGGCGCCGCATCGCCCCCCTCCAGTGGCATTCAGAGCCGATGTGGACGTGCACAGGCCCGGAGGATGGGATGCGCTTGTGCACGGACAGCTTCACTCCGGAGGTATTGACAAGGTCATGGGGACCCTCTTCACTTCGGCGGCCATCCCAGCCCCAGCCGCCGACGAGGCCCGACCGCTCTTCACCTTTAGGGAAGGGAAGGTGCACGAGCACTGCAGGAGCCTGCCCATATTCGATGAATGGGGCATCGTGCCCGAAGGACACCGCGGGCCCCGCAGCAACCCGTGGGCGGCGGAGCCGGAGCAGATGGACGAGTCGTCGGAACCGGACAAGGCGGAGGACTCTGGCGAGGGCGAGGCCTCGGGAAGCGCTGACCCCTCGGGAGGCTTCGCTAGCTCCTCAAGGAGCGTACCGCCTGAAGGGGACCTCCAGGTGATTTCCTCCAGCAGCGACGAGGATCCCTCTCGCGGAGCTCCCTCCCGACGCACCGCGGAGGAGGAGGAGAGCAGGCGGCAAGGGAGGGCGCCGCGAGCCCCGCTCCAAGTCCGCCCACGACAGGGACGCCGTGGCCGCGAGGGGCGCTCCTCGCGAGGAGGCAGGAGCGCCTCGAGAAGGAGCCAGAGCAAACAGCCCCCAGCCGCCGAAGGCGAAGAAGAGGGTGTGGAAGATGGCTGACGAGTAAGCCCTGGTCCTTCTTCTTTCCTTTAGGATTTTGCTTTCGAATACCCTCCTGAAGGATCTTCTGTTTGTCTTTCTTTTTAGCAACCTCGCGGCGCCGAAGAGGCGACGGCTCCGCAAGCTTGGGGAGACTGCCGGCGCCACCGTGGCGACGCCTGCGGTTGACGAGCCGCGGCGTGTGGTTACTCCTCCCGCGGATGAACACCGCGCGGAGGGGGAGGTTGAAGAGGTGGCGTCGTCGCCAGCACGGGCCGCCACTCCTCCCATACAGCAGGAGGCAGCGGAGGACGAGGCAGCGACCGAGGCCGCACGAGCCTCGGAGAGGCCAGACGAGGCGGAGGCCCAAGAGGCCACCGTGGAGCCACCTCCGGAGGGAGAGGCCTCCACAAGAGGGGCTGACGAGCCCGAGGCCGCGGCAGGCGCGGCTACCACAGGAGGGGCTGAATCTGCCCCCGGAGGGCAGGAGGAGGAAACGCCTCCGGAGCCCACGGACGCCGGAGCCGGGGACGAGAGGACGCCCAGCCCCCAGAGGGCTCCTAACGCGGGCGGCGAAGGAGGCTACCACACGAGCCCCCAGGTCGCATCAGGAGCCGCTGTGAGCCCGAGGCAAGGTGCCTCGGGTACCTCGCCAAGCGTCGAGGCCTCTGCACCCCGCGGCGATGCGGGGACCTTGGCGCTGCGGGAGCCGCGCCGTCACACAGCTCGCCGCAGCTCCGTCTTCAGTCAAGCGCGGCAGACGCTCGACAAGCTGGAGACGCAGTACGTCGAAGAAGAACTCGCCAGGGCGGAGGAGCGGGCGGAGCTTGACGAAGCCTGGGCCCTCCTCCGCGAGAGGGTGGAGAGCTGCCGCCGGCAGGATGCGGCGGCCCGGGCGGCGCGCGAAGAGGCGATGCGCTTCGCCAAGGAGACCCGCGACAGCGTGAAGCGGGAGGCGGCGGAGACCATGGAGCAACTGGACGCCGCGCGGGAGGCGCTCGAGGCGGAAACCGCCTCCAAGCAACAGGAGATTGCGGCCGCAGAGCAAAAATTCATCATGGACTCCAAAGTCGTAGAGGACAGCTTGAAGGAGCTCCGCGAGAGGCTGGACGCTCGCGGGGAGCAGCTGACACAGCGCGAAGCGGAGCTGACGCGACGCGAGGGAGAGCTCTCCCCCCGCGAGGAGGAACTGCGCCGGCGCGAGGAGCAGGTCCAGCAGCTCGAGAGGGACCAGGCCACCCGCGAGGAGGAACTGCGGGCTCGCGAGAGTCAGGTGGCCCAGGACGAGGCCACCTACGCGGAGCGCCTCGAGAAGGCCAACGCCAGCCTCGCGGCGAAGCAGAAGAAAATGCAGGAGGAGGCCGACGACAGGGTCAAGCTCATCCGCCAAGATCTCTCCAAGAGTTTCGACGAGAAGGCCAAGAAGCAGGAGGAGCGCTTCACGACGAGGCGCAATGAGCTCCAGAACCGCATCAAGGGGCTCGAGAAGGGGGAGAAGCAGATGGCCTCCCGCCTTCAGAGCGCCAGGGACGCTCAGGCTCGCGCGGAAGAGAAGGTCGCCGCCCTGGAGAAGGACCTGAGCGAGCTCCACCAGCAGGTGGGGCCGGTTGCAGACGCCGCGGAGGAGGCACAGCGCAACGCGCAGATCGCCCGAACCATGTCGCGCCAGCGCCAGCGCATGCTCCATGACCTGGTGTCCCGCGCGCGTGCTGTTGGGGTCCGCCTGGGGACCGAGGTCCCCTCCTTCACCGCAGAGGGGAACGACGACGAGGCCGGGTACGCGTTCTTCTTCGAGCGATTCCTCACGAAGCTTGAAGAGACCGCGAAGAGCTTCGACGAACGCGTCGTGGAGGAGAGTCGCGATCTCCTCGTCCTCGCCACTTGCCGCATCTTCGCCAACCTCGCGAGGCTTCAGCCTTCCCTCGACCTCGAGGCCGTGACGGCGCCCGTCGACCTCAGCTGCCGCACGGCGGTGAGCGACAGGATGCGGAAGGCCGCAGAGGCGTATGCCAAGAAGTTCGACCAGGTCGAGGTAGAGGAGGACGAGGACGATGGCGAGGAGGACGCCGCGGAAGAGGAGGAAAGTGCCGCTGCGGACGACGGGGGCACCTCAGGAGGCCCGAAGGCCTGAGCTCTTTCCTGCGGCTGGATGTGCATGGGGCACACATTATCTTAGTATTTTGCTTGTAAAGCCTTGTAAAGACTTGTTTAAGTTTTACTTGAATGCGCTTGTGAATGTCCCTCGGGAGGCTTTTATCTTTCCCTTCATGTCTTTTTCGCTCTACGTCTTAGGACCCTCTCTTAGCGCTACACCACCGCCGCTTCGGTATGTGAGAGTCAGGGCTCCACAAGGCCGGGGGGTGCGCGAGGCCTCGAGAAGTAAGAGCTCCCGAGGCGCGATGCTCGGGGCTCCCCTTTAACGCGCAAGCAGCCCATGAGGCATAGGAGAGAGAAAAGAGGCTCGAGGGACAAAAACCAGCGAAAGGAAATTTAACCAAGTGTTTGGACTTAGCTTCGCGAGGCGTTTTTGCCTTGGAGAGGGTGTTGGTTCCCTGATGAGGCGTTTTTCCTCCCGAGGTTGCCTGAGGCTTGTTTTGAACCTGCTTTCCTGCGCTTGGACAGATAGGCATACCCACAAGCAATACATAGCTAGATAACTCATGCGCGCTCGTAGGTTCCTTCATGTGTGTCTCGCGAGGAGAACAGGCACCAAGGTCCTTGGTGAGTTGACGTGCACGGGAGCTGGCCCATGAGTTCAGAGCTCCTTGGGAGTTGACGTACATGAGAGCTGACCCGTGAGTTCAGAGCTCGGATCCCTTGGGTTTGAGGCGCTGCTGGGATGCTCCCGAGGCACAGGCACCATGCTCAGCCCCCGCTCGCGAGATGCACAGGAGGGATCATACGAGCAAGGATGAAATGCAATAATATAACTGCTTACCGAAGCAACAACATATGCTGGCGCGAAGCGCAAAGGTTCAAAGTGACCTGAAACAAGGGTTCATTACACTGGCGTGGCCAGAAGTACAAAATCCGCCATGTCTGGGCATGGGGTTCCACATGGAGTGGCTGAGACTCTCGCGGCCCGAGGCGACGCATGTAGAGAGAGCTCAGAGGGGGCCCCTATGCGGGGGTGGCTTCGTAGAGCCTGTGGTCCGCCATGTCTGGGCATGGGGATCCACCTCGCCAAGGCATGGTGCTTGAAGAAGTCACCTTGCCGAGGCGTGGTGGCTTGAGAGTCTTCTCGAACGGCCCGCGGCAACGTATAGTAGAGAGGGGAGCTCGAATATTTTCCTCGTGGAGGATGATGGCGCGAAGCTCTCCCTTGACGCAAAAAGTTGCTCGTCGAGGACGATCAGGGGTAGAACTTGCGCAGGTGCTGGATGTTCCAGGGGTTGGCGACAGGAATGCCGTCCTCCATCTCGAGCCGCGCGGAGCCAGGCCTGGCGATGTGCACGACCCTGTAGGGTCCTTCCCACATTGGCGAGAGCTTGTGGAGGCCTGCCCTGGAGAGGATTCTCCTCAGGAAAAGGTCTCCTGCTTCGAGAGTGCGCGGGCGGATGTGGCGGCTGTGGTAGCGACGGAGGTCTTTCTAGTACCTTGCCGCTCTCAGGGCCACATTGCGGCGGAGCCCCTCAAGCAGCAGCAGGTCGTCGTTGCGGAGTTCGTCCAGCTCAGCCTCCTTGAAGGCCAAGAATCGTGGAGAGCCGTGGGTGATCTCGCTGGGGAGAACAGCTTCGGCGCCATAGACGAGGGAGAACGGCGTCTCGCCAGCGCTATAGACGCGGAGTCCTTGAGGGCCATGGGGAACCAGTTCGCCATGACTCTGTCGTCGCCCCCCGCGGCCCGGATGGCCAAAGTGTAGAGTTGCAGGAACTCTAGGGGGTTGTTCTTGCCGTCGTAGCGCAGAGGAAGATCCGGCTTGAACTTGACCGGCCAGACGACGCGACGGAGGCTGCGAGTGAACGCAGCCGTCATGCCGTAGGTGACCACGCCGTTGGCGAGGGCGGCGCGGAGGTGGCTCCCCGCGGTGGCGACGTCCTGGACGGCGCGGTTGTGGCGATTCTGCCCGTGCTCGATGCTCACGCGTGCGTCCTCAGGGCTCGCTGCATGATTTGGCAGTCATGCGGCGACGATGCATGCGATGCAGTGCGGTTGTCGCGAGGAGGAGCCCCTGCTGGAGCAGGTTGCGGTGGGACTGGTGGAGTTGGAGCGGGCGCGGGATGAAAAGGGGGTGTAGGAGGTGCGCTGTGCGCCACGTCCCCCACGCGCAGAGGGAACCAGTGAACGAGACGGTGCAGGAGCGGCGACGCGAGCGGCGCCAACGAGCTCGGAGAGGCGGTTGAGCCAGGCTTCTTGAGCCTCCGGCGTGGGGCGGTACTGCAGCAGCTCCTGCGCCATGAGAAGCGCAGTTGCTGGGCTGGGCACAGGGCGGCCCAGCGACGAGCCAGTGCGGTCCCGCGACGGGTGCAGGGAGGAAGCTTCCTCTTCGCCGAGTTCGTCCTCGTCGTGGTCGTTGTTGTTGTCCTCTGGATGCTCGACGCGGGGCTCAGTGTCGACATGGCGCTCCGGAGCAGCGCTTCCGCGCGGGCGGCCGCGCGGGTTGCCAGCAGGAGCGGTGGCGGCGCTGGCCGTCCGGCGAGCGAGACGTTCGGCGCGAGAGCCGGCCATGGCTGTGTCGAGGTTGAAGATGTGCCTCAGCCCCCTACCTGGCGCGCCAAATGTCGGAGAACTGTCCCAGGAACTGGGTGTTTCTCACTAGGTAAGGAATCGAGTAAGGGGCTGAACACGGAAAGAAACAACCCTCAACATGCCTCGGCGACGGCGCTCATCGAGATCGCTGTGGGACGGCATTGCAGAGATGAACACACGATGTTACCCCAGGTTCAGGGCCCTCTTGGAGAGGTAAAAAACCCTACGTCCTGCCTTGGTTGTATTGCACTGCTTGTAGAGGTTACAGTACAAGGAGAGCTTCGGGAGCTCGAGGTGGCTAACAATGGCTATCGCTAGAACAGCACTTGAGCTTCGGATCTCAGATCCTGGCTCCTTCTCCTTATCTCTCTCTCTAAACTCTCCAACACTCCATCCTTTCACCTGAACATGCTCCCCTTCCTTTTATAGGTGTCCTGGACCTCTTCCCCCCAAATATCTTGGCGGGAAGGGTTACCACATGGCGATGAAGGAGGAGGTCGGGTGCACGATAAAGGGAGAGTCCATGGACGCGGTCCATGGCAGGGAGCGGCGCCACCAAAGCTGGAAAAGCCACCGTCTAGCCAGGACGGTGGGCTGGTGCTGCTGGGGCTCGGGAAGCACCCTACGGTGACGTCGCCCTTGGAGTGTAGCGGCAGATGGTCTCCTTATCACCGAAATGGCAATTCTTGTAGCTCCTTTGCTTGGTGCAGCCTTGTTGACTGCTTTATACACGAGAGTGGCAACTGCGGCGCTGTCGTCACCGTGCGTAGGCGCGCCCGTGACTCTGCGGAGGGCGCAGAGCCCATGTGCGCTCTGTCGCGAAGACAGAGCTTGCTTTGTGGGAAAGGAACCCCGCGAGGCTGGAGGCCTCGCCGAGCCTCTTGGCTTGATCCTTGGCAGAATCGAAGGTAGCATCCGAGATGCCCTCTCGAGGAGAGGTCCCTCGCGAGGGGAAAACCCTCGCGAGGCTCGCCAGGCTTGGAGAGCCTGGTCCTTAGCGAAATCTTCTGAAGAGTGTCGTGGGCCCTGGCAGGCCAGCTCGTGGTACCCTGCTTTCCACTGTGCCGACAAAAGGTGGGGGGATGGTTCCAAGGATTGGGACTCTCCTCTGGACCGCATCATGAGCCGCATTGAAAGTAATACCGAGATGATTCGTAATCTTGGTTATAAGGTGGATGAGCTTAAGGAAACAATTAAGAAGCTTGTGGAGAAGATCTCCATCACCACCGAAGGAATAATTTGGACGCCATGGGTAATGGCACTCCCTTAGCTTGTTCCAACCTTGGGGAGTGCCTCGGTATCATCATCATCTTTTATATTTTTATATTTTAGTCGTGTGTCATGTCCTGAGTAGAGAAGTTATCATATGAAATAGTGTGTGCTTTGTGGTCGTCCTCCTTTCATGTATTAGCTTTATATCCGTTGGTGTGGATGTCGTTATGGAATATTAATGAGAAGTCTGGCTTTTACTTTCTCGTACCGCTTTATTCTAGCTTGCAAGTAATCTCTAGATCTCTTTGGAAAAGTGTTGGTCTCACGTTGGGTGCAGCTTTGAAAATCTAATTGGGTGTTGGCAAGCATAGCATTGGTCAGTAGCAACTATTTTTGGATGCTTAAGTAAAGAAGAAAGTTTTACTTGCAAATATATTATCATTGGTATCTTTCAGCCTTGTCGGTTTCCAAGCTTTATATTCTCGAATAAGAACTTTATGCTGACAAGGAAGATGGCTCCTGAAAGTGCATGGTTGATCCCATGCATGGTTTTGGTAATTAATGACAATTTCTATGGACTAATATTTGCATTGAGCTATATTTGTAGGTGTCCATTTGCTTGCTTGTCTCCATTTGTTGGAGTCAAGGTCTTGCTTGTTCTCCATGTGTTGGAGTCAAGGTTTAGGGAAAAAGATCATTGGTTGATCAAGGCCAAGGTGTTCGTCATCAAGACAAAGGCCAAGTGAAGATATGCCGAAGAGGTGCTTCTCCCATCTTGGGGTATGGGGGAGCCACATGTGAATCTTCACCAAGCAAAGCGCAATCAAGAAGATGGTTCGTCTTGAGGAAATGAAGATCGTCTCCATTGACCTCAAGTGGATTAATGCGCAAGGCAAAGGTATGTTCTTGATAGGTTTTCTATTTTACCGGTCTCATGATGTTTAGTGAGAGACCGGGTTATTGGATAGATAGCCGTACTATCAAGAGGGGCTCTAGACCGGATATCGGGATCGTATCGTCGTAGAGAGCACAAACCTTTGCATCCATGCAATCATCTCTATTGGTTCTTATTTTCCTCTTATCGTGGTGTGATCTTGGTGCTTGTCGTGCTCATCATGACAAGGCTAAGTTCACCAAAAATGGTTTTCGTATGCGTCTTCTATTGCGTTTTCGGTATTGGAGATTTTGTCGGTTCATCCGTGCGGAAGATTATCTCTTCCATTTCTTTGCAAAATCCCATTGCTTGTTTGCCATTTACAAAGGTTGAATTTTCGTCCTCTTTCCAACAAATTAGTTTCATGTCATTTGGACTTCATTTGCAAAGATACGACATTTCCGATTTTCAAAAAGGAGGTTTTCCCGGCGTGTCCTTTTTAGAGAGGTCAAAATCTCTCTCCTTGTGACCTCCTCCTCACATGATGGACAATGATGTTTCTCTGCATGATCTTGTAGAGCTTTCGTTGCGAGTCCAACGAGCCCAAGATCATCGAAAACGGAGTCCGGATGCAAAAGATATGCCCGTTTTCATATTGCTCATTCTGCAGTTTTTCTGAGGGGCGGAAATTCCGGCCCGGGGTCCGGAAGTTCCGGCCGTTGCACCGGAATATCCGGCCCATATTTTCATCTGAGCTTTTTGGCTAAGTCTTTTTGGCTTTTCTCTCTGGAGGGGGTCCGGAATTTTGCCTCGGAAGTTTCCCTCGGAAATTTCCGGGGGTCCGGAATTTCCGGTCTTTGGTCCGGAATATCCGGCCCAAGGAAATTTTGGCTAATTCATTTTCGCGTTTTCTCTCGGGTGGGGGTCCGGAACTTTGCACCGGAGGTTTGCTCCGGAAATTTCCGGGGTACCGGAAATTCCAGTGTAAGCCCCGGAATATCCGGCCCCCGGCCGGAAGTTTCGGCACTTTAACCTGGAATTTCCGGCCCTGCGGTTTTCCAACGGCTAGTTTTTGGGGGAGGCTATAAATAGCCCCCTTCTTCCCCCAAGGGCTGGTCGCTTTTCTTGCTCACTTGTTTTCCTCTCTCCTCCATTGTTGCTAACCTTGTGAGCTTGATTCCTCTCAATCCCTCCAATGATTCTTGCCCAAACTTAGGGATTCAAGAGAGGAGATCTAGATCTACCTTTCCACCAATCAAATTCTCCTCTAAGTGAGGGGAACCTAGTGGATCTAGATTTGGGGTTACTTTGTGTTCATCCCCTTTGTTCTTTCTCTCTTATTCCCCCCAAAGCATTTGTTGCTTGGTTGGAATTTGAGAGTGAAGGACTTGATCACTTTGTGTGTTCTTGCCTCTTGCATTAGTTGCATCGGGTTGCTCTCTCCACGGTGATACGTGAAGTTGAAGGTTGAGAAGCTTGTTACTCTTGGGTGCATTGTGTTCCCAAGAGCTTGTTGCCTCTTGGGTGCATTGTGTACCCTAGACGGTTGGAGGTGCCGCGAAGACTTCGAGTTGTGAACCTTCGGCACGAATTTGGGAGCCCCCAATTGAGTTGTGGGTGTGTGCCCCAAGAAGATTTGTAAAGGGCTCCGGAATCCGCCTCGAAGGATTCCGATAGTGGAAGGTGAACCAATCCCTTGGGTGAGGTTCATCGGAGAATAGGGTGAGGCCTTTGTGGCATCTTGAGTAGGTCTCTTGTGGCGAGCTCACGCCCCTCCAACGAGACGTACTCCCTTAACAAGGAGGAACTCGGGAATACATCCTCGTCTCCGCGTGCCTCGGTTATTTCTATACCCGAGCTTCTACTTATGCAATTTACTTGTGATAGCCTTCGTGCTTGAAGTTTATCTATAGCCATCTCCTTGTTGCTTAAATTGCTTAGCATAAGTTGTTGGTGCACATAGGTGAGCCTAGTAATTAGGTTGTTGGCTTGTTAATTTAAACACATAGTTTTATTCCGCAATTATCAAGGCCCTAATTAGAAAAAGTGTTAATCGCCTATTCACCCCCCCTTTAGGCAACATCCGGGCATAGTTTGTTCTTTCAGCTCCTTAAGGTATGATCAATCTTATCGCTGGTAATATATATTGTTTGTATTTCTCAACACTTATGTTTGCTATAAGCTTTGCTAGCCTAAACCCTGCATTGAGAGGGAATACTTCTCGTGCATCCAAATACTTGAGCCAAACACTTTTGCCATTTGTGTCCACCATACCTACCTACATGTGGTATTTCCCCCCTTTCACCCGGTGTTGATGGTTTACGTCCTCACTTGAATCAACCCGAGAGCGGCTTAAGCAAAATATAAATATAACTCACCATTCTCCTCCGCACAATGGAAATCTGAGAAATCAGCTCAAACATTTGTTAGTGGTGAAACAAAGGAGAAAGAGGAATGTACTCGTTCCTCTAAAACCACCCGCTCTCACAAGTCTAAAAGCCTTGCTTGTTATGGGGGACTAGCTAGTTTCTTTACTGTGAAGTCGTTGACGAAAGCATGCATATCTCAAAATTGTTTATTTCTGTTCAAAAGAAAATAAAAAGCTCTAGCACATGATTAATCCCTTCTTCCCTCTGCGAAGGGCCTTTATTTTACCTTTATGTTGAGTCAGTTAACCTATTCTATGTTTTATTGCAGTTAACAATGCCATTTTGGTAAAAAGGTTGAAAGTTGAGCTTTGCTGAACAATCATCTTCTTTGAACGGTATTTGTACTCTTATTGCAAGAATATAACTCTTGGAAGTTTCCAATGATGCATAGAGTCTTTGATGATTGAAGCTTGTGATATATGCTGATAATAGCTCTTATATAGATTCTCCTTGAAAGATAAGTTTGATATGTTAGATGTTCTCTGACCAAGAACACAGTTTGCCATCACTCAATTATGTTTTTCTCTGTGCACCTCTATATGTGGTTGAACTATCACTTGTTCTTCAAGTTTGATATGAGAAAAGGTTGCTGTTTAGAATGAGTGTGTGCTTGTTTAGTAAATACTGATGCTTCTTGTCCGTATTCATTATTATCGACACTTCGCTCCATAAACATGTGGTCATGTTTACTGAGCTCAGTATTCGCTTGGGGACAAGCGAGGTCTAAGCTTGGGGGAGTTGATACGGCCATTTTGCATCACTATTTTATATCATAATTTGCTGTTATTCATGGATATATTTCATATTAGAGTGCAATACTTATGTTATTTTATCTTATTTTGCATGTTTGATGATTGTTGGTGATTTTACTGCCGGAGCCCGGAATCAGCTGGAAAAGGCACCGTCAAGATACTGTACCTCTACATCGCCAAAAATTCCAGAAAAATTCAGAGATCATTATTTTGCTAGATGACGGAAGAAGCCAAAAGGGCGACCAGAGGGGAGCCACCAGGGCGCCAGGTGGCACCTGGTCGCGACCCCCCTGGGCCACGCCTGGGGCCCGCCTGGTGGCCCTGGGTCGCCTCCGGCTTCCCCCTTTGACGTATATCACCCTTATGACCTAAAAACATCGGGGGACGCTCCGAAGAAATATTCCGACGCCGCCACGGGGGCGGAAACCAGAGAGAGAGAAAAGCTCTCCGGTAAGGAGAAAACTACCGGGGAAATTCCTTCCCAGAGAGGGGAGATCATCGCCATCGTCATCATCATCATCACGGGCTTCATCGGGATCATCATCAACATCATCATCACCGACAACACCATCATCCCCACATCTCCAATCCGTTCCGCTGTTGCGTCTAGGGTTATACTTGTTGTAGTTCATTGGGATCACTTTTCCGGTGTTGATTGCCTTGTGTAGTTGATGCTATTGAGTTTTATCGGTTAAATACTTTTATCACCATATTGTTCATCATTTATTCATCACCCCTGATTATGATCCATATGATGTCTTGTCAGTAGTTCGTTTAGTTCTTGAGGACATGGGCAAGTCTTGTTGCAAGTAGCGGATTATGCTGAGTAGTATTTAATTGTTTGATATTTAAGTTGTGGTGCTATTCTTCTAGTGGTGTTGTGTGAACGTCGACTACATGACACTTCACCTTTATGGGCCTAGGGGAATGCATCATGTATTTAGTTTGCTTGTGAGGTGGTTACGGGACTGACAGAAACCTAAACCCCCGCCGGTAAACTAGTGCATGAGGGAGCGTAGGATCTCAGAGTTTAAGGTTGTGGTTAGTTAATTCTTAAATACTTCCTTGCATTTGCGGATGCTTGTAGGGAAGTGTAATCATAAGTGTGTTCTAGTCCAAGTAAGGGCGGTTCATTAGCATAGGTTCACCCACACAACACTTAGCAAAACATTAAACATTAAGCAGCAGATTGAAGCGAAAGTGACTTGACATAACTCCCATGTGTCCTCAGGAGCGTTTAGCCCATATAAGTAGAATCACCGGCTTGTCCTTTTTACTAAAAAGGATTGGGCCACTTGCTGCAATAATTATTGCTCTCTTTTATTTACTCACACTTTATTTATTCATTACTATAAAACCCATAAAAATCCTTCTGTTAGTTTTTGAAGTGAAACCTTGCGCGAATCTACCAGCCAACACCTTCTGCTCCTCGTTGGGTTCGACACTCTTATTTATCGAAAGTACTGCGATAGATCCCCTACACTTGTGGGTCATCAGCAATGTATCTCGGAACGGCTATGGAAATGTCGTGGTAGGTAGGTATGGTGGCTGTTTTGAGGAAGATAATTGGCTTATGTGTAGGAGAACAAGAGGAAGTTCTCCCACGGGGTTGGATGTACTGTCGAAGTATGCATCAAGTCTCGAAGTGAGAGAGGGCATTGCACAACACCGAAGAGGCAAGCAAAATATGGAGGTGGAAGTGCCAAAAACCAAAACTCAACAATGCATTTCATATATTGTAAACAACTAGCAGTTTCAATGTTCCACAAATGGTTAGAAACACCCAAAGATGGACCGTGGCGGCGACACAAGTTCCCCGTTTGCTTCCCCGACCGTTGCAGTAACTATCCACTAGGAACTTCTTTTCAACTGAGCAGAATTCATGATGCAAAAAAACATTGTTGACTTAGGTTGTTTTTAGTTAAGAAAGGTACGGCTCCACACTCTACTAACACGTCTCCACTAATCAGCTCTAACACCGTTAACCAACACATTTTAACCATTAGTTATTTTAATGCCTCAAAACAATTGAGGAGTATCAAATTATCCACATGGTGATCTACAAGACTATGCAGGTTTTTCTATTTCATACCACTACCACATGCACGACATTTTATCATTCCAACATATCAAACAAGCAACCATAAAAACTTTCTAAAAAATATAAGTGAAGCACAAGAGAGTTTAACAACAACTACTAGCAGCTCTAAACAAGATAAAAGCTAAAAGCGAGAGCTTACTAGCAAACAAACAGTAGCTAAGAATACTCTACAAGATATAAACGAAACATAAGAGCATTCTAATGAAAAAGCAGAGCGTGTCTCTCTACCAAACAAGATAGATAGGACCCAACATTGCATACTACCAGCAAACAAAACAAAACAAACTGACGCTCCAAGAACAACACATAATATGTAAAGTGATAAAACTTAGTTCCAACGGAGACGACCTGATGGTTGTCGATGAAGAATCATCCAGCTTAGACGCTTGAGTCTTCTTGAATTTCCAGGGGGATCTCATGGGGCATCCATGAACTTGTGCTCTTGTCCATTCTTCAGCTTCTTTCATCATCCTCTCTCGTGGAACTTAAAAACTCACTTCACACAAAACTTCTCATAAACTGCTTAGAGGGGTTAGTTCCCATAAAATAAAATCCACTTGGGTTCCACCAATACAAATTGCACAAACTTAATTAACATTAACTACTGTATACTAAGCCTTTGTGACACCTTTCCACAAAAAAAATCACAAAGAAAGCTCGTGTAGGAGATAACGCAAATTAAGGCAAATCTGTCAAAAACAGAACTGTATGTAATGATCTATTTTTTAGAGGAACTTACGTAGCTCAAATCAGAAAACTTAAAACTAATTAAAGATAGATAAAACTATAAAATTTGATGTCACAAATTTTCAGAAAAAGATCACGCTCTGCCGATTTTAAAGATTTTCTACAGTGAGGCACACAGAATCTGTTTCTGGACAGCAAAACAAAACTCCGCACTTTCTATGCATTAGAGGCTAATTCTTGGCACATTATTTTTATGGTACAGTGGGGAAAACATAAAAGGTAAATTTATTTGGATGAGAAGCTTCCATGAGAATATTTTCATTGATTCCATAGGCATGAACACAAGTGTTCAAGTTCGACCCCCACTTCATCTATGTTCACCTTTCCAATCACTTCTCAACTTTTAAAAAGTTTTTAGATTTTTTTTGGTAATTCGTGATCCCTACCCATAACTAAAGGTAGAAAACAACTTAAAACTGAAAGAAAAAATAAAATGGGTTGCCTCCCACTAGCGCTTTTTCTTTAAAGCCTTTTAGCTAGGCCCAGTAATTTCAATGATGCTCACAAAAGAATAAGTGTTGAAACGCAAGGGAGAGCATCATGAAGCAAGTATCAAACACTTTTAACTCTAACCCACTTCCTATGCATAGGCATCTTGTAAGAAAATAAATCAATGAATCACAAAGTATTGAGCATAGGAAGGTAAAACAAGTGCAACTTTAAAACTTTCAGCATTAAGAGAGGTGTTTTAGTAAGAAGAAAGTCCACTTTTGGTCCCTACACTCTTGAGTAAGTTTACTTTTCATCCTAAAACTTCTATTTGGTCCAAAATAAACCTTGAACTCTTGAAAAAGTTCACAACTTGTCTGACCAAAGGAAAATGGTGATGTGTATTGCGCCATCGCTGCACCCTCTTAAAGTTGACCGGCTAGTAGCGCCTCACAGGTTGAAGGAATGAGCATGTCAACATGAATCGACCATGAGGTTCCTCTGATGAGCGCATCAATGACGGGATGCCATCAGTGAGTGCAATAAGAATGCTGAACTTGACATTTGTCTGAGCGAGTAGCGAGGTCCGGAGGTGTAGACGGGTTAGGTATGCGGGTGAGTTGGGTTGCTTGAGGGGCGTGCACGAGTAGGACCATGTAGACTACTGTACCACATCAGAGTGGGTCGTCGTGGGTGCTCTAGAGGTTTGGGGATTTATATTCAAGTCTTATTCAACATAGTTTACCTTTTTTGTGCTACTTGTTGCCCACACAAGCGTTTTTTCTTGAGTTAAATGTGACATGGACTTTTACAAGAGTTCAGGGTTTGTATTATACCAAATAAAAGTGTTAGGACAAAAAGTGAACTTCACGGAGAGTTCAGGGATGAAAAGTGGACTTTCTTCCTTTAGTAATATGAGAACTCCAACAACCATATTTTCCTCTCTCATAATAATTTTCAGTAGCATCATGAACAAACTCAACAATATAATTATCACATAAAACATGATTTTCATGATCTACAAGCACATAATTTCGGTCCATCTAAAAAATAGTGGGATCAAACCCACTTTCAATAGCATCATAGTTTTTATCATCAAATAATATAGGACCATCATCAAGAGATTTATCATAGAAACTTCCTAAGAACAAATCCTCATTATCATGCATCTCAAATGGTTGTATTAAATAAATGATTATCATAAGATTTATCAATATAGCACGGATTATCATATATAACAAGATCATTTTTATCAAAAAAGGACATTTCAAATGAATCAATAGGATCATAGCATTCATTCTCCTTTGGTGAGCAAGGAAGACAATCAAATAATGTATGAGTTAGAGAGTTACTCTTATTAGAAGGTAGGCATGGGTAGCTAATCCATTCATCCTCCTTTTGTTCGTCACTCTCCTCCTCTTTTTCATCCAATGGGCTTACAATTTCAGCAATTTTGCATGGAATTAGTCTCTTCTTATGGGGGAGATAAGCCCTGAATATATTCATTAATATAAGCATTATAATCTTTGTAATTATCCATGCAATATTTAAGCATAGCAAAACTTTCAGATTTATAAGGAGCATCATCAACATTTTCAAGCAAAGAAGCAATTTCATAAGCACCCTTAAAAGCAACAAATTCTTCAATCTGTTCAATATTACCAAAGTCATAGTTTCCTTTAGCATAAGAAGCCAAGGTTTCATTATCATTATAATCACATTGGAAAGGGAGGTGTTTATACATCCTATAGCAGCAAGATTCATTAAAGCACCAAGATACATCATGAGTAGAACACAAGTTTCTAGCAAAACGATTCAATTTATTTATTTGTAAGTGCACCCCTTTTTGAGACAAGCGATGTTCCTTAAAATATTTTCGTTGATCCTCAGTGAACCCACTTAGAAAATAAGATTTAGTTTCATAGAAGTTAACCATTGATAGCAATCACAATAAAGAGAGTAGAGAGAAAGTGTATACTTCCCGAGTGAACCAATAAGTAGAGCTATGGCTCCCCGGCAACGGTGCCAGAAAACTCTTGATATCCCACAAGTTTAGGGGATCGAAGTAGTCTTCACGGGTAGTGTAACCCAATTTATTGATTCGACACAAGGGGAGCCAAAGAATTCTTAGAGGTCTTCGCAGCTGAGTTGTCAATTCAGCCACACATGGAGAAGCACAAGTAACACAAGAGGGGTGAAAGTAGAAGTGATTTAAGAACAGTAGTAACAGTAACACGAAAGCAATGATGGTGGAAAATGGATCGGGGTTCATAGTTTCACTAGAGGTAACTCTCTTAAGCAAATAATCATGCATTGGGTGAACAAATTACAGTTGGGCAACTGAAAGAATTGCACTAATTAATTATGACAAAGCGTTCAAGTCGATGAATCATACATAGGCATGTGTTCCGTATATAGTTGTATCTACTCGCAATGAGAATTCATACAACATCTTTTGTCCTACCATACGGTTTCTGCCGGGCCAATTAAGGAACTTATGGTAATTAAGGTGCTCCTTTTAATAGAGCACCGGAGCAAAGCATTAACATTCAGTGAACACATGTAATCCTCAAGTTACTAACCATCCCCATTGATGTCCACGTTTCTGTCACTCGCGGTCACCGGTTCCGGACTAGTAACAGGTGCATACAACTTGTAGATACGATCTAAGTAACAATTATATTCATGCAAACATAACGAGCCCAAATCTAAGATCATGCCACTCGTGCACTAGTGACAAGCATTAAGCATAACAAGGGTGCAGCAACAACAATTCATAAACATAACTGACTCATCATAATGTAACAATTCATCGGATCCCAACAAACACAACACCGATTACATAAAGATGATCTTGATCATGTAGGGCAGCTCACAAGATCTAAACATGGTAGCACAAGGGGGAGAGAGTACCAACTAGCTACTGCTACAAACCCGTAGTCCACGGGGGACTACTCACAACTCATCCCGGAGGCAGCGGTGGCGATGAAGATGGCTCCGGTGGCCAATCCCCGTCCCGGCAGGGTGCCGGAACAGGATCAATCTGGCCCCCGAAACTTGTCGACGATGGCGGTGGAGCTCTGTATCGTATTTGGGAAAATCCTTTGGGGGTTAGGGTTTTTTCGTCGGGGATGATTTTATAGGCGTCGGAGGCGGCCGAGGGGTGCCCCACAGGGCAGGGGCGGGTCCTGGCTAAGGGTCCAAGGGGGGCCGCGGCCAGGGGTCACCCCTGGCCTGTGTGGGTCGCCCGGAGCTGTCCTTCGGGCTCCGGTCTTCATTTGTTCAATAAAAAATCCCCGTAAATTTTTGTCCAATTCCGAGAATATTTTCTGAAGTAACTTTCTGCAACAAGAACAACACAAAAATAGGGAACTGGCACTGGGCATCTTATGAATAGGTTAGTCCAATAAAATGCCTCAAAATGATATAACATGATAGTAGAAACATGTGACAATGGCACAAACAAGCATGGATCAAGCAAAAATTATAGATACCTTTGACACGTATCAGTTGTCAACAATACTTGGGAACAAGATATTCAGGAAATCGATAGTGCAAAGAGAATTACTGCAAAATTTAGAAGGTTGAGGAAGGGAATCAAGATTTGGGCCAAATATAAATCCAAATTGGTAGTCGATATCAAAAATAATAATGCTGCTATAGATTTCTTTGATATCCTAGAGGAATATAGTGATTTAACTATATGGCAAAGAAATGACAGAGCTATTGCCAAAAAGCACCACATGCAACTTCTTGGAAATCAGAATATCTACTGGAAACAAAGATCTACAATAAGATGGGCAAAATTTGGAGAAGTTAATTCACAAAATTTTCCATGCCAAGGCCACAATTATATTCAGAAGGAACTATGTTTTCTCTGTGCAAGATCTGCAAGGAAGAGAACATACTAGCATAATGCAAAAGCAGTAATTTTAGAAAGATATTTTAAAGAAAGACTAGGAAATTCCTTTGGTACTGAAAATGGTCTAAACTTCATTTCTCTGATCTCTAGAGTTGATGACCTATCACTCTTGGAGGTCCCCTTTACCAAAAAATAAATTGATCTGGTGGTAAAATAACTCCCATCTGACAAAGCACCACGCCAGATGGTTTCAACAAAAAAATTATCAAAGCTTGTTGTCCCATAATTTCAGAAGATTTCTATGAGCTTATTGATGACTTCTATTAAGGAGATGTCACCATCCAGAGCATCAACTCCTCCTTCATCACTCTTACCCCTAAAAAATACCATCCCAACAATGTTGTGGGGACCAATTTCACTACTGAATTGTTCCTCAAAGATCATCACCAAGTTGCTAGCAAATAGAAGACAAAAAGTAATTCACAAGTTGGTACACATCAACCAATTAAGGTTTCCTCAAAGCCAAGTCCACGCAAGATTGTCTCACATGGTCTATGAATTTATTCATCAAATGAAGTGTAGCACCCTCACTTTGAAAAGTAAGAATACCTCGTGAATTGCTAGGCCCTGGATCGAGTATGGCTAGCATTCACCAACAGGATGTAATGTCATGCATAAATGTTAAACGCTATTACATCGCAAGTACGAATGATCCAAAAATAAAGTACTTTATTACAACTTTGCATAGCCGAAGCTAGCTTAAAATAAAATATAGTTCCACAAATATTATTCAGAGTTCAAGCAGCATAATAAAGTAGCACTGAGCTCCATCATCTCCATGTGCCACTGGCGAACATGTTGGTTGTAAGCTCGAAATAGAAAAACGTCCTTACTCCTCATCTGAACAACCTGCAACATTAACGTTGCAGCCCAGGGAATTTGGGTCAATACCTTGTGACAGGCTGGCAAGTATCGCACTATGGTGGTATATAAATGGCAAAGACTATTCTATATGCATATTTGGCTGGTGGATCTCAAGGCTCTTGCGGAAAGCAAATTTTATCCTACTTTTCATAAAACCTTTTTCAATTTTGACTTAACATTATGAGACACTCCCATGGAACGCATCCAATGTCTCATTTACCCGAGTTCACCCAACAAGTTTTATTACTGAAATTGGAATGAGTGAGATCTTCTGTCAACATCCTTATTTGGTCACTCGTGAATTGTCCGTTACCGGGGACACGGCTATGATCATAGTTTTAAATAACTCTCGAGAGTTTGTGGCACTTTCCCCACTAGACTCGATCAACCCATTCTATCCTTAACCCTTATTTAGTGAAAAGGAAAGGAGAAGATCAAGACGAGACTTTTCAGAAGTGTTTTCCCATGGTACTCTAGCGAGATCACTGCCGTCCTACCCCTCTACATCATCAGATCTCACTGACCCAGGTCCACACAACGTACTCCGTCAAGACAGAGCCCATATGACTAGTGGTTGCACGGTCGGGCAACAAACACGGTGTGACATTAATCTCAAACCCTAGGTGGCCTTTCACAAGTGCACGTATTCAGGTAAAACCATGGAAATGGCCCTGAATAGCCACTCAACTTCGCCTCCATCATACGGACCAATACCACCTAGGTAGTTCATTAATTTAGTAGAATTTTTCTTAACTCAACTACAATAAAACACTTCAGTTTTGCAACAAGCAATTCCACTAAATTAAATAGGTCACTAGTCAACTAGTCATGTGGCTTGCATAGCATATATATAATAGTAGTGATAAGCCTATCATGCAAAGATACTGAAATAATATGCAGTGCATAATATAACAAAATAGTAGGTCCTTCATGAATTGGTGTGTACTTGCATTGACAGTTATTCAGGTTGTTGCAGCACTCACAGCACTCTTGGCACTCTACACAATCTAAACAAACAAATTGCATACAATCAATACATAAGCAATAAATGGCATTACAATAAAATATGAATGCATGATGATTTGCTATCAACACAAGTCAAAGTTAAGCAATTAATAAAGTTATTACTTTCTGTTATTTACTATATGCATGATGCTCATGATACATAATTTTAGTGACTTTAATAATTTAAAAACAATTACTATAGTCAAAATGCCACTATTTGAGTTTTTACAAAACATTATCAATGCATGATGCACAAGTGCAAACTAAAATATCTACTGGACAGAGTACACTAAAATACACACTTTTGCAGAAGAAATTAATTTAAAATAACTTATAGATTTAAAGATATGCCAAAATTACTCAAATCTCTCATTTGAAATTTGAATAATTTTAAATAGGCAAAACAGAGAACTAACAATTCTAAAATATTCTACAGGTCATAAGGTTTTCAAAAATGTAAAGTTCATTAAATTTGGCCGAGCCATTAAAAAGATATGATTGTTTTAAGGTTCAGGGGTTTTTCTGCAAAACTGCCAAATTAAAACAATTCGGCCGAATTTACAGAAAATGGGGCTGACGTGGCTGCTGACTGTGTGCTGACTGGGCGCTGTCTGATTGGTTGATACCGGTTCGGTAAAGGAAATGAAAGGGAGCCGTTGGATCGAGATCCAACGGTCCAGATCTAAACAAGGGGTGCCGGCCGGAGCTAGGGTTACGGCGTGCGGCGGCGCGCGGCGGCGACGCGTCGGCATCCCACGTTCCCGGCGATCTACAGGGCTCCAGGACGCGCGGATCTCACCTCGGTGATCAGCGTGACGAGGCGATGTCGGTGGCGAGGTGTGGTGCTCCGGGACGGTCTCCTTCTCCGGTGATTGCTCGCCGGAGTTGCTACAGGCGGCAGCTCGGGGCGGGCGTGCACGCTCTCGTCGATCTGGAGGCGGGAAAAATTGGTGAGCATGTCTAGAAGCTGCGCAACGACGGAACAAATCGAATAGGGGGAAGAAGATGTGCTGGGGTCGTCGGAGCAGTGGCCGGAGTTGGGCTCTTACCGGCGGCAATGGCGGCGGCGCGAGCTCGATTCCGAGCAGCCTAACGGCGTAGGAGCTAGGGTTTTAGAGGGGAAACAACGCGGACGTCGAGGAGATTAAATAGGTGGGTGCGGGGCGACGGATTTGGTCGATTTTGGTTAGGATTCGATCGAATCCGGGTCGAGCACGGCGTCATGGAGAGAAAGAAAGAAAGAGAGAGGAAAAGAGAGGGGAGAGGGGGCCGGGGTGCGGGATGCTGCTGGGCCGGTCCTGGGCCTGCTCGGGTGGGCTGGCTCGGGCTGGCTGGCCGGTTCTTTTTTTTTTAACAAAACTTTTCCCTTTTTCTTTTCTTTTTCTGTTTTCAAAACAGCAAATAAAAAAAACATAGCAAAACTTTTTAATAAAATTTGCAAAAATACTTTTTGGAGAGCTTAACAAAATTAGAATATTATGGCATTAGCCTTGCCATTAAATAACATTAAATATTTAAAACATGGCTAGGGTTACTTAGCACCCTTTATTCCACTATTTGAATTGATAAAATCAAAAATCAAAACATGCCACCTAAAATAATTAAACCAAATGCACCAACAAATGCATATGATGACATGAATGCATGCGTATGCAATTTTTGAAAATTGGGATGTTACAAACCTAACCCCCTTAAGATGAATCTCTTCCCCGAGATTCGGATTGGTTAGCAAATAGGTGCAGGTGTTCTTCTCGCAGGTCAACCTCCCGTTCCCAGGTAGCTTCCTCTTCAGTATGATGGCTCCATTGGACTTTGCAGAACTTGATTGTCTTGGTATGAGTAATTCTCTCTGCAGTCTCCAAAATCTTGATTGGCTTCTCCTTATAAGTCAAATCACTCTCCAGTTGAACTTCCTCCAAGGGCACAGTATCACGTAGCGCTGTCTCGGCCATCTCAGGGTGACACTTCTTCAACTGGCTAACATGGAACACATTGTGAACTGCTGATAGTACCTCTGGCAGTTTCAGCTCATAAGCTACTTCTCCTTTACGAGAGAGAACCTTATAGGGTCCAATGAATCGAGGTGCTAACTTTCCTTTGATTCCAAACCTCTTCACACCATGTATGGGTGAGACCCTAAGGTATGCTCTATCACCTACCACATAGGTGATTTCCCTACGCTTGGAATCTGCATAACTCTTCTGTCTTGACTGTGCTATTTTTAATCTGTCCTTTATCAATCTGACCTTCTCTTCAGCTTCTTGAATTATGTCATGTCCGAATAAACTACGCTCTCCTACACCACTCCACAGTAAAGGTGTAGTGCATTTCCTTCCGTACAGTGCCTCAAAAGGTGCCATCTCTATACTAGCTTGGTAGCTATTGTTGTATGAGAATTCTGCATATGGCAAGTTATCATCCCAACTAGATTTATAATCCAGTGCACATGCCCTAAGCATGTCTTCCAGAATCTGGTTGACTCTCTCAGTCTGTCCATCAGTCTGTGGATGAAAGGCTGTACTGAATTCCAATCTTGTTCCTAATGACTCATGTAACTGCTTCCAGAAATGTGAGGTAAATTGGGTACCCCTATCAGAAACAATCTTCTTAGGAACACCATGTAAACTCACAATTCTCTTCATATAGATATCTGCGAGCTTTGCACTCGTATAAGTGGTTTTCACAGGGATAAAGTGAGCCACTTTGGTCAGACGGTCAACAATCACCCATATCGAATCATAACCTGACTTGGTTCTGGGTAGTCCTGTGATGAAATCCATTCCAATTTGCTCCCATTTCCATTCTGGTACTGGTAATGGTTGTAGCAGTCCAGCGGGTTTCTGATGTTCTGCCTTTACACGACTACACACGTCACACTTGGCAATATATTCTGCGATATCCCTCTTCAGACCATTCCACCAAAATCTCTCCTTTACATCCATATACATCTTGGTGTTACCCGGATGTATTGAATAAGGTGAGTCATGTGCCTCCTGTAAGATTAATTTCCTAAGGTCTTCATCTTGCGGCACACAAATACGGTTCTCAAACCACATCGTGCCTTGTTCATCCTCCCGGAATCCTTTGGCCTTGCCTTCACTCAGATTGGTCTTGATTTCTTCCATCACTTTATCTCCCTTCTGAGCTTCTCGTATCCTATCCATTAGCATTGGTTGCACCTCCAGTGCTGCTATAAATCCTTCAGGTACCACTTCCAATCTAAGGTCTTTAAATGCATTACACAAATCTTCCGGCAATTCACCTGCCGTTAATCCATTGACATGAACCTTACGGCTTAAGGCGTCAGCCACTACGTTGGCTTTTCCAGGGTGATATTGCAAACTCAAATCATAATCCTTAATGAGTTCTAGCCATCTTCGTTGTCTCATGTTTAACTCCTTCTGGGTGAAGATATATTTGAGACTCTTGTGATCGGTGAATACTTCACACCGTTTTCCCATTAGATACTGTCTCCAGGTCTTCAGTGCATGAACCACTGAGGCCAACTCTAAATCATGAGTAGGATAGTTGACTTCATGCTTCTTGAGCTGTCTAGAGGCGTAAGAAACTACTTTGACTCCCTGCATCAAGACACTTCCTAAACCATGACGCGATGCGTCGCAATATACTTGGAAATCCTTCTCTATATCTGGTAGACACAAGACTGGTGCTGAAACTAATCGCTTCTTCAAATCTTGGAAACTGATTTCGCAAGCTTCGTTCCATTCAAACTTTTTATCCTTCTTCAACAATTCTGTCATTGGTTTGGCAATCTTCGAAAAATTCTCAATAAATCTCCTATAATATCCTGCCAATCCCAGAAAACTACGGATTTCTCCCACGTTCTTGGGTGGTTCCCACTCTATCACCGCGGACACCTTTTCTGGGTCTACTGTGATCCCTTCCTTAGACACCACATGTCCTAAGAATCCAACTTTCTCTAACCAAAATTCACACTTGCTGAATTTGGCATACAACTTGTGCTCTCTCAACCTCTGCATCACTATGTGTAGGTGTTCGTCATGCTCCTTGTGACTCTTGGAATAAATTAAGATGTCGTCAATGAAAACAACAACAAATTTATCCAGAAAATCCATGAATACCTTATTCATCATATTCATGAAATAAGCTGGTGCATTGGTCAAACCAAAAGGCATCACTGTGTACTCATACAGACCATACCTAGTGGTAAATGCGGTCTTGGGTATGTCCATCTCCCTAACCTTCATTTGGAAATACCCTGATCGAAGATCGATCTTAGAGAATACACATGCACCTTCCAATTGATCAAACAGATCATTGATCTTGGGTAGTGGGTACTTGTTCTTGATAGTCACTTCGTTCAGTGAACGATAATCTGTAACTAGCCTCTGTGTACTATCCTTCTTCTCGACAAATAGTATCGGAGCTCCCCATGGTGAAGAACTCGGACGAATGAATCCCTTCTGTAGATGTTCATCTAACTGTTTCTTGAGTTCCTTCAATTCATCAACCGCCATTGGATATGACCTCTTGGCTATGGGTCCTGTCCCCGGTACCAATTCAATGAGAAACTCCACATCTCTATCCGGTGGCATTCCCGGTAATTCATCCGGAAATACATCAGGATATTCCCTCACTATGGGTACCTCTTGAAGGCTAACCCCCTTAAGAGAATTAAGCCTAACTCCCTTAAGACCACATTTGTACTTGAACCTAATCTTCTTCCCCTCCGGAGTAGTCAGGGTGATGGTTCGGTTTGCACAATCTATGACACCTTCAAAACTGGTCATCCAGTCCATTCCTAGGATGACGTCCAACCCTTGGGTTTCTAATATTATCAAATTTACGGGGAAAGCATTCCTTCCAATTTCTAGTGTCAAGGTTCTACACTGGGTTTTTGCAAACATTTCTCCTCCGGGGGAACTTACTCTAATCGGATTTGTCATGGTTGATGTGGCTATCTTGTTTTTGTTAACAAAAGTTCTTGATATGAATGAATGCGATGCTCCGGTATCGAATAAAACTAATGCTGTAAAGGAGTTGAGCAAAAACGTACCAATCACAGCATCAGGTTCATCATACACTTCCTCCACATTGACATGGTTCACGTGCCCCTTCTGAATAGTATTGAGCTTGGCAGCTTCCTCCGCCTTCTTCTCTGGGCATTCAGTGGAGTAGTGTCCCTGTTTCTTGCATTTGAAGCAGGTTATCTGGCTGAGGTCTCTCTTGTGCTCATGACGATGCTGTCCATTGCCATTGTTGTTCCCCTTGCCATGGTTGTGTCCGTTTCCATTCCCATGTCCATTTCCTCCTTTGTTTCCATTATTATGGTTATGGCCATGGTGGTTGTGGCCATTCCCATGCTTGTGAAAGTTATGTCCTCCACTGTGCTCATGAAAATGTGGCTTCTTCTGTATAGGTCCTGAATTGTACTTGCTGCTGCCACTATACTTCCTCTTTCTGGTCTCCTCTTTCCTGATGTTGTCATCCAGTGTGATGGCTTGATCCAGAAGTGCTTGATAATTTGGTGCATACGCCATTGACAAAGGAATTTTCAGTTCACCGCTGAGTCCCTTGAGGAATTTCTCCTTCCTCTTAGCATCAGTATCAATGTCCTCTGGAGCATAGCGTGACAGAGCACAAAAATCATCCATGTATTCCTTCAGAGTCCTGTTACCTTGCCTCAGATTGCGGAACTCATCTTTCTTCAGGTTCATGATTCCTGAGGAAATGTGAGCATTGCGGAATCCTTCCTTAAAGGTGTCCCAGGTGAGTCCAGCTAATGGGTGAGTAATCTGGTAGGTCTCCCACCACTGTGCTGCTGGTCCCTCAAGTAGGTGAGCAGTGAATCTCACCATCTCACATCAGTGCACTCACAAGTGACTAAATCCTTGTGCACAGAACGTAGCCAGTCATCTGCTACAATGGGTTCAGTGGATGTAGAGAACTTATTGGGTCTCAGCCTCAGAAATCTAGTAAGCCTGTCCACTGGGGGTGGTGGTGGTGGCGGTGGAGGAGGTGGTGGTGGTGGTGCATTCTGGTTTGCCAAAAATTGAGCCATCATGTTCATCAGTTGCGTCTGTGCTGCCATCATCTGCTGCATTTGGTCGTTGTTGTTGTTGTTGTTGTCGGGGTCACGGCGAGGAGGCATCTGTTGGGGTTTAGCATAGATGAGCATAGATAGAAAGATCTAAAGGAATATTGCTACCCATACAAACAATTAACAACAATCAGCAACAAGCAAACGATCACACAGTAAAACAAGTCAAGAATTTTATAAATTCGAAAATTAAGGTTTTGAAAACTTAACTAACATGATAGGTTCTAACATGAGCACACTAGTACTGCCATACCACATTTTGATAGGTCAATACTCTAACACGAGACGATAACTAATAACCTATGTAGAGTGGTGGTCTCGACTATGTCTTCCTTCTGAAAGTTCTTCTTAGGTGTCTTTTGAAACTCCATTTCACAATCCATAGCCATAATCATCATTGATCCTTTGTTGATATATTCTATGAGGTTGGTCATCTAAAACAAGAGAAGGTAGTTTAGAAAGCAATAGTTGAGAAAGGTACAAGAAAGATGTTTGGAAAGATTTGGATAAGAAGAAAATAGAATTTTGTTCCTATGGTCTTTCTTATTTCTAATCCAAACCTAGGGTTTTCGAGCCTACAGGCAACATTACGCTCTGATACCATTCTGTAGCACCCTCACTTTGAAAAGTAAGAATACCTCGTGAATTGCTAGGCCCTGGATCGAGTATGGCTAGCATTCACCAACAGGATGTAATGTCATGCATAAATGTTAAACGCTATTACATCGCAAGTACGAATGATCCAAAAATAAAGTACTTTATTACAACTTTGCATAGCCGAAGCTAGCTTAAAATAAAATATAGTTCCACAAATATTATTCAGAGTTCAAGCAGCATAATAAAGTAGCACTGAGCTCCATCATCTCCATGTGCCACTGGCGAACATGTTGGTTGTAAGCTCGAAATAGAAAAACGTCCTTACTCCTCATCTGAACAACCTGCAACATTAACGTTGCAGCCCAGGGAATTTGGGTCAATACCTTGTGACAGGCTGGCAAGTATCGCACTATGGTGGTATATAAATGGCAAAGACTATTCTATATGCATATTTGGCTGGTGGATCTCAAGGCTCTTGCGGAAAGCAAATTTTATCCTACTTTTCATAAAACCTTTTTCAATTTTGACTTAACATTATGAGACACTCCCATGGAACGCATCCAATGTCTCATTTACCCGAGTTCACCCAACAAGTTTTATTACTGAAATTGGAATGAGTGAGATCTTCTGTCAACATCCTTATTTGGTCACTCGTGAATTGTCCGTTACCGGGGACACGGCTATGATCATAGTTTTTTATAACCTCGAGAGTTTGTGGCACTTTCCCCACTAGACTCGATCAACCCATTCTATCCTTAACCCTCATTTAGTGAAAAGGAAAGGAGAAGATCAAGACGAGACTTTTCAGAAGTGTTTTCCCATGGTACTCTAGCGAGATCACTGCCGTCCTACCCCTCTACATCATCAGATCTCACTGACCCAGGTCCACACAACGTACTCCGTCAAGACAGAGCCCATATGACTAGTGGTTGCACGGTCGGGCAACAAACACGGTGTGACATTAATCTCAAACCCTAGGTGGCCTTTCACAAGTGCACGTATTCAGGTAAAACCATGGAAATGGCCCTGAATAGCCACTCAACTTCGCCTCCATCATACGGACCAATACCACCTAGGTAGTTCATTAATTTAGTAGAATTTTTCTTAACTCAACTACAATAAAACACTTCAGTTTTGCAACAACCAATTCCACTAAATTAAATAGGTCACTAGTCAACTAGTCATGTGGCTTGCATAGCATATATATAATAGTAGTGATAAGCCTATCATGCAAAGATACTGAAATAATATGCAGTGCATAATATAACAAAATAGTAGGTCCTTCATGAATTGGTGTGTACTTGCATTGACAGTTATTCAGGTTGTTGCAGCACTCACAGCACTCTTGGCACTCTACACAATCTAAACAAACAAATTGCATACAATCAATACATAAGCAATAAATGGCATTACAATAAAATATGAATGCATGATGATTTGCTAACAACACAAGTCAAAGTTAAACAATTAATAAAGTTATTACTTTCTGTTATTTACTATATGCATGATGCTCATGATACATAATTTTAGTGACTTTAATAATTTAAAAACAATTACTATAGTCAAAATGCCACTATTTGAGTTTTTACAAAACATTATCAATGCATGATGCACAAGTGCAAACTAAAATATGTACTGGACAGAGTACACTAAAATACACACTTTTGCAGAAGAAATTAATTTAAAATAACTTATAGATTTAAAGATATGCCAAAATTACTCAAATCTCTCATTTGAAATTTGAATAATTTTAAATAGGCAAAACAGAGAACTAACAATTCTAAAATATTCTACAGATCACAAGGTTTTCAAAAATATAAAGTTCATTAAAATTGGCCGAGCCATTAAAAAGATATGATTGTTTTAAGGTTCAGGGGTTTTTCTGCAAAACTGCCAAATTAAAACAATTCGGCCGAATTTACAGAAAATGGGGCTGACGTGGCTGCTGACTGGGCGCTGTCTGATTGGTTGATACCGGTTCGGTAAAGGAAATGTAAGGGAGCCGTTGGATCGAGATCCAACGGTCCAGATCTAAACAAGGGGTGCCGGCTGGAGCTAGGGTTACGGTGTGCGGCGGCGCGCGGCGGCGACGTGTCGGCATCCCACGTTCCCGGTGATCTACAGGGCTCCAGGACGCGCGGATCTCACCTCGGTGATCAGCGTGACGAGGCGATGTCGGTGGCGAGGTGTGGTGCTCCGGGATGGTCTCCTTCTCCGGTGATTGCTCGCCGGAGTTGCTACAGGCGGCGGCTCGGGGCGGGCGTGCACGCTCTCGTCGATCTGGAGGCGGGAAAAATTGGTGAGCATGTCTAGAAGCTGCGCAACGACGGAACAAATCGAATAGGGGGAAGAAGATGTGCTGGGGTCGTCGGAGCAGTGGCCGGAGTTGGGCTCTTACCGGCGGCAATGGCGGCGGTGCGAGCTCGATTCCGAGCAGCCTGACGGCGTAGGAGCTAGGGTTTTAGAGGGGAAACAACGCGGACGTCGAGGAGATTAAATAGGTGGGTGCGGGGCGACGGATTTGGTCGATTTTGGTTAGGATTCGATCGAATCCGGGTCGAGCACGGCGTCGTGGAGAGAAAGAAAGAAAGAGAGAGGAAAAGAGAGGGGAGAGGGGGCCGGGGTGCGGGATGCTTCTGGGCCGGTCCTGGGCCTGCTCGGGTGGGCTGGCTCGGGCTGGCTGGCCGGTTCTTTTTTTTTTAACAAACTTTTCCCTTTTTCTTTTCTTTTTCTGTTTTCAAAACCGCAAATAAAAACATAGCAAAACTTTTTAATAAAATTTGCAAAAATACTTTTTGGAGAGCTTATCAAAATTAGAATATTATGGCATTAGCCTTGCCATTAAATAACATTAAAATATTTAAAACATGGCTAGGGTTACTTAGCACCCTTTATTCCACTATTTGAATTGATAAAATACAAAAATCAAAACATGCCACCTAAAATAATTAAACCAAATGCACCAACAAATGCATATGATGACATGAATGCATGCTTATGCAATTTTTGAAAATTGGGATGTTACATGAAGTCAAACTAATAGGAAACTAATAGGGAGTGATTATTCTGAAGCTAGATTTTGAGAAAGCTTTTGATATGCTTGAACATAAGACCATTAAAGATACTCTTATTACTAAAGATTTTGGGGGGAAATGGATTCATTGGATAGATATGATATACTCTTCTAATTTCTCATCGGTTCTCCTAAATGGTATCATAGGCAAGAAATTTCTATGCAAGGAGTTCCTCTCTCCTTTGATTTTTTGTGATTTCCCCGCCCCTGATTTCCCCATAGTACGATATGTTGATGATACTATTCTTATGATGCAAGCCTGTAACACCCAGCTTCAACATGCCAAAAATCTGCTCTTACACTTTGGTGCTTTCACTTGTCTAAAAGTTAATAACCATTATCAACATGCCCCAATTAATATCTCTCAAGAAAGAGTTCAAGCTTTGTGAAGTGTAGGAACTCCCTTTTGCCTACCTGGGATTGCCTTTGTCCTTGGCGAAACCAAGAGTAACAGACTATATGCCTCTTTTGTCAAGAATTAACTCAAGACTTTCTGGATGCTCAACTTTCTTATCCTATGGAGAAAAGTTTTTCTAATTAAGTCAGTTTTTTCAAGCCTCCCAATCTTTTTCATGAGCATGTTGTCCCTTCCTACCTCAGTGTTGCAACAGATTAATAAACATTTGAAGCATAGTTTCTGGAGAAAGTATGGTATGGAAGACAGAGGCACAACCCTCATTGCGTGGAAAAAGTTTGTCAACCTAAAGATCAAGGAGGCCTTGGGGTTTTAGTTCTTGTTATTCAGAATAAAGCTCTATTGCTTAGGCACTTGCATAAATTCTTCAATTATCTTGCTTTGCCATGGGTCAGATTGGTGTATGAGAGATATTACACAAGTAGAACAATTGACTGCAGACCACTTAGGTCCTTCTGGTGGCGAAGTATGATCAAGTTAATTCCAATTTACAAAAATTTGGCAAGATGTCAGGTGGGAAAAGGTAATACAGTTATGTTTTGGACAGATACTTGGAACTTTTTTTGCATAAAGGGAATATATTAATATTGCAGAGATACCAATTACACCCAACCTCTGCACCAACAAGATGTCGAAAGACATCCAGGATGCACACAACCAAGAAAAAAATAAAAAAGAGAGAAAATTAAAAACAAAGACCCCGTCGAAGTGATGGAACACTCGCAACAGCAACACTCTAACCACCACCAAAGTACAACACCCGGACCGCAAAAAAGTTCTCCAAAACAATGCCTTCAGCAAGGCCATTGCCAGGTAGAACCAATGAAGGACAGATCTTGGGCTTTCACCTTGAAGAAAGACCGTGATTCCAAAACAATGCCTTCAGCAAGGCCATTGCCAGGTACAGCCAATGAAGACTAGACCTTGAGCTTTCACCCTGAACATCACGGCTCGGTACTTAGTACCACCAGAACGCTGTCCACCTGTGTTGCCGCTCCCTCTTGCCAAGTCTGAAAGAACAACTATGCCCAAGATGTCGCCTAGAGGGGGGGGGGGGTGAATAGGCGATTAAAACTTTTTCTATTTAGGGACTTGATAATTGCGGAATAAAACTATGTGTTTAAATTAACAAGCCAACAACCTAAAATACTAGGTTTACCTAAAGTGCACCAACAACTTATTCCCGTAAGGAAAGCAACAAGGTGATAACAAGATATGAACTTCAAGCACGAAGGCTATCACAAAGTAAAGTGCATAAGTAAAAGCTCGGGTATAGAAATAACCGAGGCACGCAGAGACGAGGATTTATTCCCGAGTTCCTCCTTGTTAAGGGAGTACGTCTCGTTGGAGGGGTGTGAGCTCGCCACAAGAGGCCTACTCAAGATGCCACAAAGGCCTCACCCTATTCTCCGATGAACCGCACCCAAAGGTTTGGTTCACCTTCCACTATCGGAATCCTTCGAGGCGGAATCCGGAGCCTTTACACCACTAAGCTTGGGGCACGCATCCACAACCGAATTGGAGGCTCCCAAGAATCACAACAACACCGTCTAGGGTCCAATGACCCAAGAGTAACAAGATCCCAACCTTCAATCCCACGAATCACCGTGGGGAGCACAACCCAATGCACCTAATGCAAAAGGCAAGAACACACCAAGTGGTCAAATCCTTCTCCCCAAAATCCAACCAAAGCAACTAATGCTATGGAGGGATTTAGGAGGAAGAACAAAGGAGAAACACTAAGAACTCCAAAATCTAGATCCAACGAGTTCCCCTCACTTAGAGGAGATTTTGTTTGGTGGAAATGTAGATCTAGATCTCCTCTCACTTTTCCCTCAAAGATATGCAAGAATCATGGGAGGGATTGAGAGGGGGCAAGGTTTTCCAAGGTCAACAATGGTGTGAGAGAGAGGGGAAAACGTGCTGGAAGAACCCTTGGTCACTTTGGGTAAGAAGGGGACCTTTTATAGGTCCCCACGAAAAAGAGCCGTTGCAGGAAACTTACCCCGGAGACTCCGGTCTGCCCAGGCCGGATACTCCGGCCCAAACCGGAGACTCCAGGGTCATTCCGGGGTGTCTCCGGCAGGGCAACAGAGCCGCGCCACCCGTTCGACGAAAATCCAAAGTTTCAGACCGGAGACTCCGGTCTAGGGCCGGAGACTCCGGCCTACAGAAAACCTGCAAAAACAGCAAAACGAAAACTGCAATAACTTTTTCACCCGGACTCCGATTTCGATGATCTTGGGCTCGTTGGAACCGCAACGAAGAGCTCTACAAGATCATGCAGAGAAACATCATAGTCCTACAAAGGAGAATAAAACAAAATGTAGAAAGATAAACCTTCTCTAAAAAGGAATAACCGGTAAATTCTCCAATATCAAAAACCAACAAGTTTTTCATCAAGACTCCGTTTTCTATGATATTGGGCTTGTTTCAAAGATAATCACAAGCCCTACAAGATCATGCATATACACATCATAGTCCATCATGTGAGGAGGAAATCATAAGGAGAGAGTTTGACCTCTCTTAGAAGAGACAAACCGGAAAAACCTTCAATATCAAAAACGCAAGAAGATATTCATGAAATCCGTTTTTGATGAACTAGAGCTTGGTATGGAGATGAACACAAGCTCTAAATTCTCACATGGATAAAAGCCAAATAACAACCAAGAAAGATGATTTCAAAGATGCAAAGGTTTGTGCTCTCTACTACGATACGATCAAGATATTCGGTCGAGAGCCCCTCTTGATAGTACGGCTATCTATCCTATAATCCGGTCTCTCACTAAACAACATGAGACCGGTAAAATAAAAGCCCTACCAAGATCATACCTTTGCCTTGCGCATTAATACACTTGAGGTCGATGGAGACGATCTTCATCTCCTCAAGGCGAACCATCTTCTTGATTGCGCTTCGCTTGGTGAAGAATCACATGACGCTCCCCCATACACCAAGATGGGGAGAGCACTCTTCGGCATATCTTCACTTGAACTTGAGAGTTGATCAACCCGCACAAAGCCTTGATCAACCCAACACTTTTCTTCCCTTGAGCTTGACTCCAACAAATGGAGATCAAGCAAAGCACCTTGACTCCAACACATGGAGACAAGCTTGGCCTTGATCAACAAATGATCTTCTACCTTGACCTTGACTCCAACCAATGGAGACAAGCAAGCTTGGCCTTGATCAACAAATGATCTTGACACAAGCTAAAGGACAACCTACACATAAAGCTCAATGCAAATATTAGTCCATACAGATTGTCATTAATTACCAAAACCATGCATCGGATCAACCATGCACTTTCAATCTCCCCCATTTTGGTAATTGATGACAATCCCGTTTAAGAGGGTTTATCTAAAGAATAAAGCAACCTTGCACGACAAACAAGCAAGGAAGCAAAGCACATTAAAGGCAAATGCAACAAAAGCATAAAACCCAAATTCCCTTAAACCCTCTAAACTTCTCCCCCATTGGCATCGATTGCCGAAATGGGAAGAAAAATTTAGAGAGCCAATATAATATGAGTTCCTCCATAAAGGTGATGACAATCCCTTTTAACGAAAAATAGAGGAAATCAAACTATATTGAGGATCAAAAGATTGAAAAAAGGATGAAATCATTTTAAACATCTCCACAAAGGAGAAAGGCAATCAAAAAGATCCAAAGCAAGAGTTCCAAAAAATGGAGAAGCTCCCCAATGTTTATGCACAAAATGAAGAGTGCACAAATATGGTATCCTCACTCCCCCAAAATCATCTAGAACACGCAACAAGTGCAATAGTGCATAATGCAAAAGCAAATCATAGCACTTGCACCAAAGATGTGGTTGAGCCATAAGTAGATACCAATTTTCAAAAAAAAAAATCATCGTAAGATAGGCCCAACCGAGAAAAGAGATCTTTTAAAGAAATATGTTCACACGCTTAGGGATACCAATTGGAAACTAAAACCAATTGAAAATGCCAAAAGCTAGTGAGAGCATTTAGCCAATAAAAATCAACATGCTCACCATGGTAAGCATGAGGTAAAAGATCTTCAACAAATACATGAGTGTGTAAAGATACCAATAAACACTAAGACAAGCACTCATGAGGCAAATTTGGAGCCACCAAAGAATTATAGATGAAACACAAGGTGGCTCAAAAGGAATAGGATACCGACTAAAAGGTGACCTCTCTCATATGTATAGGTTTCTAATTAGACAAACCACAAAGATATACATCCGCAAAGAAACATATACATACGAAATGGTCCGAGAAAAAGAGAACAAGGTATCCAAAAGTAAGTCATAAATATACAAATGAGATTGTTGCTTGAAAGCATAGCACATAGCTCAAATTTATCTCATTGTATATAAATGAACTTCAAATATATCAAATACATCACACATATCACTAAGGGAACAAGAGATAGTGAAGATGCTTTGAAATAGGCAACAAGTATCACAAACAAATAATATCAATTGAAGAAAAGGTTTTTGCAAATTCATCACACATATCACAAAGATATATTAAGTGACGAAAAAAGCCAAAACCACAACAATTGCATATAAGAGCTTTCATGCCAAGAGGCAACCTACAGAAGGTTGAGTACTAGAAAGTATGCATGAGATAGATACTTGTTACCGAGATGCATTGAAGATGAAGATGACGAGAGTTGGTTTGTCATCAAAGCTTGACTCCGACAATCACACGGTAAGAACACCTTCCTTATGAATGAGGCAAGCATCCAATGCATCTCCATTGTACCTAAAACACAATTAGAGTACAAAATGGTTCCCAAACTCATTGGGTCCCATAGTAGTTAGATATACTACAATATATAGGAAACACTCCACATAAATATGTGCATATAGATATGAAATTGAATTTCATGCACATCTTAGCCGATTTAGGATTCGGTGGAGTATCCCCTATATATTGGAACTAGAAAGACTAGCATGCTAAATAATATATATACTAGTAAAAAGCATGCATAGACTTACAAGAACCAAAAGAGATACAAATTGGACAAAAACACCAAGTAAACCAATAAAGCACACCAAGGTGTGACAAGAAAAGGTTGTCCAAATTATATCAAAATCCAAATCAACACATGATTGGGAAAAAAAAATCAAATCAACTAATGATTGATTCCATAACACATGATCGATAAGACATCAATTGAAAATAAGATACCAATTAAAACAAAAATAACAACTAGGAGAGAAGATACCAAGAAGAGGATGATACTTGATCGAAATCAAGTAAAGTAAAATAAGACAAAAGGTATCTAGACTCCCACAATAAATATTAATTGGAACAAATATCTATGGAGGAGATATTAAATTCCAATTAATACCAATTGAAGGTACCAAACTTAAGATAAAGAATCAAATGCCAATTGAAAGGATCAAAAATTGATAGATAGGTTAGTGTTCTAAATAAAAAGGAATGCTCCCCCAAAATTCATGCATTATCGTTGATATTTGCATTTGAATACAAAATGCATGCTCAAGGGATCATTACTCTCCATATTTTATTTATAACACTAAACACTACCAATTGAAGAATAGGATCCATTCAAAAGGCAAGGGAGGCAATAGATAGAGCAAAATAAAGCAAGAGCCAGTGTGAAGATGGTCTACAAAATCCACCACAATTACTAGTATCACTTGTCATGGACAAGGAGTATATGGAGATATTTCTCGGTGGTATAAAGGAATGATGTACAAGACCAACTTCACCATAAACTAGCAAATGGCAAAAGATAGGAATTAAAACACCACTTTTTTTTATAAAAGAGGTTTGTTGGTAGTTTCAATTATTCGAACCAACCGGCAAAGCCATGGTTAGAATAAAAGGAAACAAATGGTTTCTCTAAAAATATTGTCGTGGGGCTACCTTTCGGGCCCCCACGGTGGTGGTACCTGGGTCACGCCAATGAAGGCCCAGCGAAGCCCAAGAAGGACATCGTGTGGCACAAGTAGTCGACTTAGGTCGGTGATGCTTTCCTTATCTTGTACGTGCAATCCGCACCGTCCACCCGAGACCCGGCCTGTAGTATAAAGGCCGGGAGGGTGCGCCGTCTAGGTCATCGAATCATTGAACATTGCATTGTAGCCACCAATCGATAATTCCAGACAAGCAGGAGTAGGTCTTTACCTCAACTCGAGGGGCCAACCTGGGTAAAATCGCCCCCTGTTAGCCGTCGTGTTCACCAGCCTGATCTCTCTCTTTCTCCTTCAATCAACCCGGGGTATTCGACCTAGGGATTTGCCGAGTCACAAGCTCGTCAATTGGCGCCATCTGTGGGAAAGAACAGATCGCTGGAGTCGTGATCATGCCGGCCTCACCCGCAACCAACAACACCATCAGCGCGAGGGAGTCGATCTACACCGGCTTCCTCGAGTACGTCGAGCACTCGCCGGCGGATATTTCGGCTTACGCCGGATTTCAACAGAGCACGTGGATTACCTTTGGTAGTCTGCGTTATCTGGTGGACAGTCGCGGAACCCTCCGCCCTACGCAGGCCGCCCTGCGCTCAATGGAGGCGCCTGCATCCATGGCGGCTGCACTGATCGCAACCTCACCCGCCGTGAAGATTACGGAGATCGCATCTACATCGACATCTGCGTCTACATCAACTGCGCCGACCATGGCTTCACCGTCGCGAAGATCGCATCTACCGCGGTCAAGGCGACTGCGTCTACTTCGACTACATCAACTTCGACTGCGGCGATCGCATCTGCGGTTGCCAAGAAAAACGCATCTGTTGCGGCCACGGGGCGAGTCAAGTCTACTCCGACCTACCTGTTCGGGCGCCAGCCAAGATCCGCACCAGCTTCGACTGCGCCGATCGCATCTACGCATCGGGCAGCCGCCAGTAGCAGCGACCGTGGTACCCACCACGTTGCTGTGATCTTTGACAACGAGTACAGCTCAGATGAAGGAAGCACGACAGGGAGCATCAGCCCCACTCGACGGGTCTACCCCGCGCAAGTCTACATGGTCGGTCCATCAGCACCCGTGTACCCCATGGAAGTCACCCTGCAAGACAAGGTGACGAAACTTACCATCACCCGGGAGCTGGCAATTAGGGCACAGAAGCACGTGGACGATGGCACGTTCCCTGCCCCGGAAGATCCACAGGAAGATCGACAGGCGGTCCAGTACTTGCTCTGGAAAGAAGCCGAGCGAATCAGACAGGATAAAGCCGAGTTGGCCCGGCGCAAGGAGCTAGCCGACGAGTCGAGTGCCAGGAGGGCAGCGCTCTCGTTCATGTCTGGATCAGAAGAAGTCAATCAAGAAGGAAGGCACAGAACTCGCATGCCGCGGGTGCACGAGGCCGATCGCATCCACCTCACCCGCAACTTGGAGTCATCTTTCTTGGAAGACGAGGACGGAATACCCATCCCCAGAACACCCGCCTCTGCGCTTATGGGAGTCGAGACCTATTTGCGGGTCATGCAGCCGCCGGAAGGAAGCGCCAACGCCCGCGTACACAGGCAGCAGATCCAAGCCTTGAGGCAAGTCGAGGAAGTCCTGGCAAGAGGAGAACCAGTCGAAGGGATGTACGAGGAACGAGGACGTCGTGACCGTGGAGTCGCACCAGCGGCAGATCGGGAACCGATTCGACTGCGACAACTGCAGCCCGGCGAGGATGGCCGCAACGTCGTCACACAGAGAAGGATAGACCGTGCCCGTCGACTGCGAGAAGCAGGACTACTCGACGATGAAGACCACGAGCCACGTGGAGCCCCGTGTTTCAGTATAAATATTCGCGACACGAAGATGCCCAAAGGCTTCAAGCTAACGGCGGAGACACCAAAGTACGACGGAAAGCAGCACCCGCAGGGATTGGCTGGACGACTACCTTATCGCATGCAGCTGCCAAGGTGGTAATTCGACTACCGCCATGCAGTACATCCAGCTGATGCTCACGGGGTCCGCCCGCGGGTGGCTCAACACGCAGCCGAAGGATGCCTTCAGGACTTGGGAGGAATTCAGGACCGCATTCATAAAAGGTTCCTGGGAACTTACGCCAGGCCAACCACCCTCATCGAGCTCCAAGCTTGCAAACAGGGCCATGAGGAGCGACTCCGTTCGTACATCCAACGGTGGACCCTGCTCCGCAACACCATGGATGGAGCCACCTCGGAGGACAGAGTCATGGATGCATTCATCTACGGCCTCACCCGTCGCGATCTTCGCGAAGAACTTGGTAGGCTCAGGCCGAAAAATATGATAGACCTTATGCAGATCGCCAACCAATGGGCAGATGGAGAGGACTCCGTCCGCGACTCAATGCCAGATCCCCAACCCAGCAACTGGCGAGAGGGTCGACTGAAAAAGAAACCGCGCTTTATCGGCCACGACTCAATAGAGTTAGTAGCGGCGGGATTCGAAACCCCCCGCGAGGATGAAGCATGCGACAACAGTCGCCAGTACAGTCAAAGGAAGTACAGTCGAAGCGGCGACGACCAGAGTCGCCAATACAGCCAAGGGCAATTCAACCGAAGCGGTGGCAGCACCTACCATGGCG
The DNA here is from genome assembly GCA_012064385.1 of Puccinellia tenuiflora. Lineage (NCBI taxonomy): Eukaryota > Viridiplantae > Streptophyta > Magnoliopsida > Poales > Poaceae > Puccinellia > Puccinellia tenuiflora. The sequence continues at coordinate 271,213 of QRDG01000284.1, read as the reverse complement.
ACGGGAGCCGCAAACGAGAATGGCAGAGGCGCACGCTGACTCCGAAGGAAGAGCTGAGCAACCCTGCAAGCACCATATGTTCAGGAACCCGGAAACGGGCAAGTGGGGATCCCGCCACCTGTTGAAGGACTGCAAAAGGCACGCAGGATATACCAGGCAATGCAGAAGATAGTCACTCCGCAAGCCACACAGTTGACTCTCCAGGCAGCACCCGTAGCGCAAACCAGTCGCGCAGCTGGCTCTCCAAGCAGCACCCGCACCCACGCCTGTAGTCGTTAATCCAGCACAGGCAGCGGGAGCTTCTATCAGCAGCAGCCCCTGACGCATATCCAGCGGCACGCGGACAGCTCAACATGATACAGAAGGGGCGCCCTTCAAACAGGACCCAGAAGATCATCACCCGCCAAGTCTACCAGGCTGTCACCTGTCCACCTGCAGTACCCGAATACCTGAGAGGGCCAGAGACACCAATCACGTTCTCCAGAGCAGATCACCAGCCTGCGGTACCATGACTCGGGCACGCCGCTCTGGTAGTCGAAGCTCTGATCGGGGATTACACCTTGAAAAAGGTGTTCATGGACGGAGGCAGCGGCATCAACATTATCTTCGCCGACACCCTTAGAAGGATGAACAGGCCAACAACAAACTTGAAAACATCATAGACCACCTTCCATGGCATAGTACCAGGGCAAGCAGTCACGCCCATGGGAACAATCACACTCGACGTCATCTTCGCACACCCGACAACTTCCAGAGGGAGGCGATCGACTTCGAGGTAGTCGATGGGAAGTCGCAATACCTGTCGGGGATATGAACCCGGATACCCCTAAGGGGACCATTCCTTCAAGAACTGCAAGGGCCGGCTACAGCGTGCCGCCTGAAGCCCGCCGGATGAAGCAAGCCGCTTAGCCTACCCGGAGGCGGACGGCCGGCTAGAGCAGCCGGCCTCTACCAACCGACCAGTCCGTACTGGTAGGCCCAGATCGTCCAGCTCCTGTCGGACGTTACAGCTACAGTGTAATGATGAGATAGTACCAGCCGGCTCCAGAGTAGTGATGTCATAGGGGCAATTATGTAATCTCCTTGTAACCCGAAACCCTAGACGCTGCCTATATAAGGCATGCATGGGCCTCCTGCGCGAGGCACGTAGCAAGCACGTAACACAGACACGGATACGTAGATCATCGTCTACCTCTAGCCGGCTGGACACCTCTAGCCGGCACCACCGCCATACAGCTCCAGGAGCAATCTTGTAGCTCGATCTGTGATCAATCAATAGAAACAAGAAGAGCAGGACGTAGGGGTGTTACCTCCACAAGGAGGGCCCCGAACCTGGGTAATTGACGTGTGTTTGCATGTTGGTTGCCCAATCCCGCGCGAGCATCCGATCGTCGCCTGCCCCATACTCTTTTCCATCCTTGATGGATATGCCGTGCTACCCACCACGACATTTGGCGCCCACCGTGGGGCTCGCGGCGAACGGAGTCACGTTCTGCGCGGGATCCCGGACTGTGGATGGTCGGCGGATCGTCTCCGGCCTCGTGCTCTCCATCGGCTCCGTCGGCTGCGTCCTCGACAACACCAACAGCTTCGCCGACGTGGACGTCGCCAGCGGAGGAGCAATCGTCACTCTTGGCGATTTCCACGTCTACGTCGCCGTCGCCGCTCAGGAGTACCCGGAGGTGGTTTACTCGAGCTTGGCTCCTTCGATCTTCGACGCCAGCACCTGCAACGACGACTCCGCCTTCGGCTACCTCAACTCCGGCGACGCGGACCGCGACGTCGCCAAGCTCAGCGTCTACGCCGAGGTGCACATGGTCGAGCACGCGGCGGCAGGAGGCCCCGTCACCACCACCGTCCATGAAGCTGGCGAACCTTCACGCTACCAGCGCAACCTGGAGGCCGACTTCGAGCTGCTAAGCACCCCCATCGCGCCGAGTGCTGATCCAGTCAAGGCGGCGGCTGAACTCGAGAGGATGCGGCAGCAGATCTACGACAAGGCACTAAACCTCGCGTCGACCCAGCGCCGGCTCAGCGCCACAATTCGCGAGTACAATTCGGCACACGGCTTCGAGCAGGCGGACCGCAACGCGGAGAAGCTGAATGAAGTCAGGCGCAAAGGAGGAGACCTTGGTGGCGCCATGAACCGAGCCGGCCAGGCGCATGAGCTCACCGACCTCAGCTTCCCCGAGTACAGCTGTCCTACGCAAAACATGAGGGCGGCGGAAGCAGCAGCCGCCGAGTTACCCTATCTCCAAGGCGAAGAACTACGTCAACAGATGTGCCGGGTTCGGCAACTCATCAACACGGCCAACCGGCAGCAGCGGGAAACGGAGGCAACGGCGAGCAAGGGGCACCATGAGCCGCCTCCAGGCTACGATGCAGCCGGCAAGTCCAAGCCGGGCGCAGAGGCGTCGTCCACGAGCCGCGGAAGGGCGAAGGACAAGCAACCACGAGTTCATCGCGAGGGGAGCGCGAGCTCGCATCCTCGTGATCACGGCCGTGATCCGGCTGGACGACGCGAAGACGGCAACCGGAGCGAGCCTCGAACCGGACGGAACGTCAAGGAGCGAGTCGGCCACAAGGTCACCATCGACGAACGCCTGGGGCCGCTAGGACCTGAAACCAGCGACGACGCACGCCACCGCATCGACGTGCTCAAGCTGTCAAGCATCATCGAGGAAGAGGACATCGCTGCTCATCGCTGTTTCGGACCCCGCATCCGGAGCGAGCGATTCCCAAAGGGATTCACTCTCCCCAGGGACACACCTAAGTACAACGGCACCGCGAAGCCGGAAGACTGGCTCGCCGACTACGTCACGGCGGTCAACATCGCAGGCGGCAACAAGCGGGTGGCCGTGCGCTACGTGCCGCTCATGCTCCAGGGATCGGCACGGACTTGGCTCAACAGCCTTCCGAAGGAGAGCGTCAACAGCTGGCTGGACTTCGAGGAGGTGTTCAACCGCAATTTCACCGGCACCTACTTGCGCCCTGGCAACGCACAGCTGCTCGCGCTGTGCAAGCAGAAGGACGGCGAGTCGGACCGAGCTTACCTCACCCGGTGGACAAGCCTTCGCAACTCCTGCGAAGGAGTACTCGAGCTCCAGCCGTCCAGTACTTCATCCAAGGGTGCCGAGATCAAACACTGCTCAAGCACCGGCTCCTGAGGAAGAGCCCGAAGACCATGGCAGAGCTCATGGCAATCGCCGACGAGTACGCCACTGCCGACGCGGGCATGACCAACCCGATCCGACTCGACGAAGCCGGACGAATCATCACGACGGAGCCGGCTGCACGCCGCAGCCGGACGGAGAACCAAGACGGAGGAAAATCGACCCGGCGAGACTCCGACGCGGCCGGCAAGCGCAAGACTGCGGACGACCGTGTCGAGTCCAAGGTCGTCGCCACGACCGAGGGAAGGCCGGCAGGAGGCTTCGACAACCGCCGCATGAGGACGAGCGGCGACATGCGCCGGACAAGGGCGAGGAACAACTACGACTACATGCTCGATCAACCGTGCCGGAACCATGGCGACCGGCCAGCGAACCACACCGTCAGGCAATGCACTCTCGGACGCCCGAGGCCGCCACCGTACGAGCGGCGAAACCCGCCTCGGGATGAAGCCGGACGGGACGATCGAAGACGCGACGACAGGCGACGCGAAGACAGGGATCGCGATGATCGCCAACGCGAAGAGGAAAGGGAGCGCCTTCCGGATCCGCCTCCAAGGGGTCCAGACGGCTACCAGAATCCGGATGCCGCCTACATCGTATTCGTCAGCGAGCGCGACGACAAGCGAAGCCGGCGCGAACGATTCAAGGAAGTAAACGCGGTGGTTCCACCCGTCCCCCAGTACCTCAACTGGTCGCAGGAGCCGATCACGTGGGATCGCCGCGACCACCCGGAACTGATGCCCAACCCAGGCGGCTACGCTCTAGTCCTGGAGCCCATGATCATCTCCCCCTCCAAGCGCGCTTGCACTTTCTCGCGCGTCCTCATCGACGGAGGCAGCAGCATCAACATCCTCTACCGCGACACGTTGGAGAAGCTGGGCGTCTCCGAGTCCAGCTTGACGACAAGCCGGACGGTCTTCCACGGCATCGTGCCGGGGCGAGCCGGATCGTCCATGGGCCTCATTCGGCTGGACGTCCTATTCGGCACCAAGAACAACCACCGCCGTGAGACCATCTCCTTCGAGGTGGTCAACCACTCCAGCGCCTACCACGCCATCCTCGGGCGGCCGGCGCTCGCCAAGTTCATGGCGGTGCCCCACTACGCTTACCTCAAGATGAAGCTACCAGGCCCACGCGGGATCATCACCGTCGCCGGAGACTATAAACGCTCCATCGAATGCGCCTCCGACAGCGCGAAGGTGGCCGAGACCATGGTCTGCAATGAGGAGATGAAGCAATTCAAGCGTAAGGCTAGCGAGGAAAAGCTGGAGATCCCGGAGTCGGCCAAGCCGGCTGGCGAGTCGAACTTTCAGGCGGCCCGAGACACAAAGAAGATCTACTTCGACGACAGCGACAAGTCCAAGTTCGTCTCCGTGGGGGCGAGCCTGGACCCCAAATAGGAAAGCGCGCTCGTCGAGTTCCTCCGTGAGAACCGGGACATCTTCGCATGGTCCCCCAAGGACATGCCTGGTGTGCCGAGGGAACTCGCCGAGCACTCTCTTCACGTCCGGCCAGACGTCAAGCCGGTAAAACAGTCCCTGCGACGCTTCGCGGAAGGAAGAAGACAACTCATAGGAGAAGAAATAGCCCGGCTACTCGCGGCCGGGTTCATCAAAGAAGTGCAACACACGGAGTGGCTAGCCAATCCGGTGATGGTGGAAAAGAAGAACAAGAAATGGCGGATGTGTATCGACTACACCCACCTCAACAAGGCTTGCCCTAAAGACCCCTTCGCATTGCCGCGCATCGACCAAGTGATCGACTCCACGGCCGGCTGCGACCTCCTCTCCCTCCTCGACGCCTACTCCGGCTACCACCAAATTCCGCTGAACCCGGACGACCAACTCAAGACCGCCTTCATCACCCCATACGGCCCGTACTGCTACACCACCATGCCGTTCGGCTTGAAGAACGCGGGAGCAACATACCAGCGCTGCATGCAGAAATGCCTGCACGACCAAATCGGTCGCAACGCGCACGCCTACGTCGACGACGTCGTCATCAAGACCAAGGAGAAGCACACCCTCCTCCTCGACCTCAAAGAAACCTTCGACAACCTCCGCCGCTTCCAGATGAAGCTCAACCCGGAGAAATGCGTGTTCGGCGTTCCAGCCGGACAGCTACTCGGCTACCTTGTGTCGGCACGAGGAATCGAGGCCAACCCGGAAAAAATCGCCGCCATCGACAACATGCGACAGCCGAGAAGCGTCAAGGACATCCAGAAGTTTGCCGGGTGCCTAGCTTCCCTCAGCCGTTTCATCAGCCGGCTCGGGGAGAAGGCTCTCCCGCTCTACCACTTACTGAAGAAGACGGACAAGTTCGTCTGGAGTGACGCGGCCGACGCCGCCTTCAAGGAACTCAAGCGGGCGATGACCACCACCCCAGTCCTAGCACCGCCGACTCCAAAGGAGCCCATGCTCATGTACATCGCCGCCTCCAATCGAGTCGTCAGCGTGGTCCTGGTGGTCGAACGAGACGAACCCGGCAAGCAGCGGCCGGTTCAGCGGCCAGTCTACTACCTCAGTGAGGTGCTCTCACAGTCAAAGCAAAACTACCCGCATTACCAGAAGCTCGTCTACGGCGTGTACATGGCAACGAAGAAGCTGAAGCATTACTTTCAAGAGCACCCTATCAAAGTGATAAGCGACGCGCCGCTTGCCGAGATCATAGGCAACAAGGACGCAACCGGCAGAGTTGCGAAATGGGCGATCAACCTGACGGCGCACGGAGTCGAGTACGACAAGAGAACAGCGATCAAGTCGCAGGAGCTGGCGGATTTTCTCGCCGACTGGACGGAGACGGACCACGTACCGCCGCCACCCAATTCCGGCGAGCATTGGCTCATGCACTTTGACGGCTCCAAAAACTACTGGGGACTCGGCGCTGGAGTCGTCCTCACCTCGCCCAAGGGGGGCCGACTCGAATACGTGCTCCAGATCCACTTCACGGCGTCCAACAACGTAGCCGAGTACGAAGCTCTCGCACACGGCCTCAAGCTCGCCAAGGCTATGAACATCAAGCGAATCCTCTGCTACGGCGACTCCGACTTGGTGGTCCAGCAGACCACTGGTCATTGGGACGCCAAGGACCCCAACATGGCCGCCTACCGCTTCTTCGTCCAGCAGCTCGCGGGATACTTCGAGGGATGCGAATTCCATCACATCCACCGCTCCAACAACGAGGCGGCCGACACCCTGGCGAACATTGGCTCTCTTCGCAAGGAAATCCCACCCGGCGTCGCCCTCGAGAAGCTCTACAAACCATCCATCACGCCGTGTCCCGGCTCCGATTCCATCCGGATGCCGCCTGACACGGAGTCGGCTGGGCCGGCTCCAGGCGAGACGGAGCCTGTCGAGGTTCTCGTCATCGAAGCGGCTCCGCCATGGACCCAACCCTTCCTCGCCTACCTCGCCAACAACGAGCTCCCGGCGGACGAGCTCACCGCCAGGCAAATCAAACGCCGGGCAAGTGCTTACACCATCATCAACAACGAGCTATACAAGCGCAGCGTATCCGGAATGTTCCAACGTTGCGTGAGCCAAGAAGAAGGAAGCAGGATCCTCAGGGAGATCCATCAAGGCGAATGCGGCCATCACGCGTCCTCAAGGGCAATTGTGGCCAAAGCATTCAGGCACGGGTTCTACTGGCCGACTGCGTTGGCGGACGCGAACCAGCTGGTCCGACTCTGCAACGGCTGCCAACGATTTGCAACGCAGAAGCACACGCCGGCTTCGGCACTCAAGACAATTCCCATCACCTGGCCGTTTGCCGTCTGGGGGCTCGACATGGTTGGACCACTGAGGAGATCCAGTGGAGGCATGACACACCTGCTGGTAGCGGTCGACAAGTTCACGAAGTGGATCGAAGCCAAGCCGATCAAGAAACTGGATGGACCAACGGCCGTCAAGTTCTTCAAAAGCATCATCTACCGCTTCGGCTACCCCAACAGCATCATCACGGACAACGGGACAAACTTCGTCAAGGGAGAATTCGCCAAGTTCTGCGGCAGGACCGGCATCCGGCTCGACGTGGCCTCCGTCGCACACCCGCAGTCGAACGGGCAAGTCGAGCGTGCAAACGGCCTCATCTTAGCCGGCATCAAGCCTCGTCTGCTCGAACCGCTCGAGCGGGCAGCCGGCGCGTGGGAAGAAGAGCTGCCTTCTGTTCTCTGGAGCCTAAGGACGACGCCGAATCGCTCAACCGGCTTCACCCCCTTCTTCCTCGTCCATGGGGCGGAAGCCGTCATGCCAACAGACATCGAGCACGACGCACCCCGGATCGTGCTGTACACGGAAGCGCAAGCTAAGCAAGCCTACGAAGACGGAATGGACCTGCTCGAGGAAGCACGCCAGCTTGCCGAATCAAGGTCGGCAATGTACCAGCAACAGCTACGCAACTACCACAGTCGGCGCATCAAGAATGTCCGCTTTCGTGAAGGCGACCTCGTGCTCCGGCTCATCCAAGACACCAAAAACATGCACAAGTTGTCATCACCATGGGAAGGACCATTCATCGTCAGCAAAGCGCTCATCAACGATGCCTACTACCTCATCGACGCCCGCGAGCACAAGAAGGACACGATGGACAAGGAAGGCGATGAAACGGAAAGGCCATGGAACGCGGCACTCTTGCGTCGATTCTACACTTGAGAAAGAACAATGTATGTATCACCTATGCTATCAATAAAAGAAACGAGGATGATGAACACATGAGCAGTTTTTTGCAACTTTTTCTGCATTTTCTATCCGGCTTTTCCGGCAGCCGGCAAGATTGCCTTTAGCGGCCGTGTAGCGTGGCTAACCCCTAAACGGCTAACTCTTCGAATCCGGTTAAGGCCGGCAAGAGAACAAGCTGGAGGGGGCCAGTAACGTGAAAAACGCGTAAAGGGAAGTATTGCCGGCTGAAATAATGTTCTTCTGCAAACTCGGCCAAGCCGGCAGTCGGCAACCGCTTCTCCGAATACGGATGATTAACTACACAAAGCTAAACGGCTAACTCTTCGGATCCGGTTAAGGCCGGCAAGAGAATAAGCTGGAGGCGGAGTGTATGCGAAAGACGTAAGAAGTAGAAGTCGTTACCGGCTGAGAAAACCCTGGCCTAACAAACCGAATCCTAACGTTGAAGTAGTGTGCATGATCCCGCTAGACGGTGAAGTGCACACGAACGGCGACGGGAAAGGCTACAGGCGAGTGTAAAGTTGAGTTAAGCACAGTAAAGGTATACTCTATGATCATAACAGCAAACTAATCGCTTCGACATCTCCTTTCACACGCGGAAACGCCGCCAACCGGCTTCGAAAGCCCAAGCCGGACACAGGCACGACAAACAGGAAATGGAAATTGCACACAAGCAAAAGTACAGGAACAGAAGCATTGGAATTAAACAAGGTCTTACAGATGGAAGCTGGATAATAAAACAAAAGAGGGAGGTCCACAGGCGGACCTACCCCGCGCAACTACAAGGCGGAGCCGGCAGAGCTCCCTAAGCGGCAGCCTTCGCCTTCCCGGATCCGCCGATCCTCTTGCCGGCCCAATGCTTGATGCAGAGGGTGCCGTCGAACACCTTCACGAAGAAGACGCCCTTGTCACGACGGAGGCGGAAGCAGAGGATGAAGCCGGCTTCGAGCTCGTAGAAGTCGGCGAACTCGTCCCAGCCCCTGACGAACTCCACCCGGTTGACAACGGCGTTGCCCACCACTTGGGAGGTGAACCGGACGGTTGCATCCCACGGACCCTGGGAGGCACCCTCACGGAAAAGCTTGAACTTGAAGTGGCCAGGGCCCGGCAGTGCCTCGGCCAAGGCGTCGGGAAGCCTCTGCACTGGCCCAGTTACTGGCGAGTGCAGGATCAGCAGGAACTCCCCGGTGGGGAACACACCCCAGGCCGGGCGCCGTGGGTTCTCCAGCGAGTCGGAAGAAGCGGAAGACAGCTCTGTGCTCTCTTCCTCGACGTCGGCGACGGCGGACGGAGCGTATTTCGGAATCGGGTCGAAGCCCGGAGGTGGAAGAACTGGGGCGGCTTCCTCCTCGCTCGACGTGCCGTCAAGAACGAGGAGCTGCTTGCCACGACCGGCGACGATGCTGACGCCGCCACCGGCGGCACCCGCACTCCTCACACCAGCACGGCCGCTGCCCTTGACGCGGCCAGCAATGCTACCGGTGGCAGCGGAGGCGACCGCTGTCCCCCGCCCTCGGCCGCCACTCTTGGGGGGACGACCGCGAGGACGCTTCGCCGGAGGCGCAGCGGGGGTCTCTTCGGCAACAGCGTCCATGGGCTCAGATTTCACCATGGCTGAGACGCGCGAGGAAGGCGAAGAGGAAGGCGAAGAGGAAGCAAAGAGGCGCGAATGAAGGAAGAGGAAGAAAACGGTCAAGATTTATAGCACAAACAAGGGACAACGTGGGAGACCCAACCGTCGCCCACGATCCCACGATCTACACGTGGCGACGAAACAGTTGACGGGACCCTTCAGTAACTGCAACCGGGTCCACGCGCGGAAGCCAAGGAGACAAGCCCAAGCCGGCAAAAGATACCCGGGGGCTGCGCACCCGCCAAGGCGGCTGCCCAGACCCGGACGAATATAAAAATCACCCCGAGTCATGGACTCGGGGGCTGCGAAGCCGCAAGCCGGCAAAAGATACCCGGGGGCTGCGCACCCGCCAAGGCGGCTGCCCAGACCCGGATGAACATATAAAAATCACCCCGAGTCATGGACTCGGGGGCTGCGAAGCCGCAAGCCGGCAAAAGATACCCGGGGGCTGCGCACCCGCCAAGGCGGCTGCCCAGACCCGGATGAACATATAAAAATCACCCCGAGTCATGGACTCGGGGGCTGCGAAGCCGTCAAGCCGGCAAAACATACCCGGGGGCTGCGCACCCGCCAAGGCGGCTGCCCAGACCCGGATGAACATATAAAAACACCCCGAGTCATGGACTCGGGGGCTGCGAAGCCGTTAGCCGGCAAAAGATTCCCGGGGGCTGCGCAGCCGGCAAGCCGGCTCCGCAGACCCGGACGTATATCTAAATCACCCTAAGTCATGGACTCGGGGGCTGCACGATATAACGACGACAGAAGATAAGCGATAAACAGGAAATATGGAATTTCGACCCGGATTGATGCTCAAACCGGCCCAAAATTCGGGGGCTAGGGATGGTGATAATCACCACCAAAAACAAACACGAACTATAGCACAAAGGCCCAGCAGTCACAGAGGAAGCGACACTCACGATAACAAATCATAGCAGGAAGCAGAATAGCAAATTTTTACATAATGACCTTCAAAGGTGTCCAAGACAACAAAATGGTTAATGTGGCAGGACAGCTGACGGCACAGAATAACAATTACACCCGGCATCCCGGGGAGGCAAGCGAATCAGATGGTGGCGGCGTCAGTAGCGGCAGCGTCGCCGGCTTCAGCATCTTCAGTCGGCTTCGGCGTCGAAGATGGCTCGGCTGGTACCAGCGTCGTCAATTCAACCGCCTCGGCAATCCGCTTGGAAGCCTCGGCAATTTCTGGACGCAAGCTCGCAAGGGACGTCCCGTCGCGGAAGCCACCCATCAGCCTGCTCGGCTGCAGGCCAGGGTACCACGACTTCACCACGGCTAGGGCCATGTCGGTACCTCCACGCGCCGCCATCTCCACTTGATCGTTGATGCCGACAGGCGCTCCTTCGAGCCGGGCACATAGGTCGTGGAGAGCAGCCGGCAAGGGAGTGTCCGGCCACAGATTCTCAAGCACGCCTTCTGCCGCCTCCTTCAGCCGCCTGAATTCCTGGCCGAATCGCAGGAGACGGGAGGCGGTAGTCGGAGCAGACCTGGCAGCGGCACCAGAGGACTCCGGTCGAGAGCGAGCCGAGGCAGCATCTTGTTCAAGTTGCGCATCCACCTCGGGATAGAGGCCTGCAGTTCAAACCAGTAAGCCGGGTAGAAGACCTAAAGCAAAAACCAAGGAGAAAGGAGACCTCACTCACCGAGGATTAGCTCGTTTACGTCTTCAACCTCCTTGACCAAGCCGCTTACCAGCTGTTCATGCTCAAGTTCGCGAGCCTTGGCCTCCCGGACGATCTGGTCGGTATTCTCGACGGAAACCTTCAGTTGATCCTTCAGCTTGGCCGCGTCACCGCGAAGAGATTCGATCTCGTCTTGCCTCCGACGCTCGGCCTCCCGCAGCTCTGCCGCCTCCTCGTCCAGCCGGACGACCTCGAGGCGGCGCTCTTCTAATGCCTTCTCCGCCGCTTGGAGATCGGCCTTGGACGAGGCCAAGGCGGCATCCTTCTCCTTCAGTTGCTTCTCCAAGCCGGCGCGGGAGGTGGAGTCACCTGTGGAGATCAAGTCACCGTCAAGCCGAGACATGCAAGACAAAGTGCGGAAAGGAAAAAGGGAGCCAAACCTTTGGCCGCCTCAAGCTCCCGCTTGAGCAATGTCGCCTCCTTATTCGCCGCGGCAAGGCCTTGCTCCATGGAGGAGCAGAGCAACGTCACATTGGCCAAGTTATCCCTGGCCACCCGCTCCGCCAGTTCGGCGAGGGGGAACTTTCCCGACGCGTCGGGCCGAGCCGGTACCGGTCCGGAGTACGTCGGAGAAGATACCAAAGTCGATTGGCGAGGGCCGGGGAGCAAGGCCGTCGCTTCCGCGATGGCTTTGTCCTTGGCTGTCACGGCCACCGTCAACGAAGGAGTGGGGAAGGCGGTATACCCAGCCCCGACGCCGGGCTGGGGAACCACCTGGAAAGCGCCCACTGGCGTCTCGGCGTCTCCACCTGAAGCCGGAGGGTTGAAGTCCACTACAAGGGGGGACGCCTCCTCCAGCACTCGGCTGGCCGCCTCCGTCGTCTTCGCCTCTGAAGGCGGATCAGCCGCCTCCGCCAGCACTCGGCTGGCCGCTTCCGTCGACTTCGCCCCCGAAGGCGGATCAGCCGCCTGCGACACGGAGACCTCGGTGACAGGCACCGATGCCGACTCCTTCACCGCGACGACTGCCGTCTCCGCTATGGGAAGCGGTGCCCTATGAAACAAGGAAGGCGTCATCATCGAGCGCAAGTTGCGAAGATTTCCACCACACAAGACAAGGACTTACCCGACGCACGAGCCCAGCACCTTGGCCGCCCTCCTCTTCGTCCGCTTTGGCGGAGGGGGAGGCACAGCGTCGGACGGGCGCTTCACGCCTCCGGAAGGCGCATCGCCGCCTTTCGCCGGGACGACAGGGTCCTCGACCGGCCGCTCCGTGCGAGCCGGCACCACCTTGGCCCCGGCAGAGGCCTTTGCGGAAGCGCCGGCTTCCGTGCCCGCTGCCGCCTTCTTCTCGGCCGCCTTGGCAGCCGCTGGTTGCCTTGCAGCCGCCTGGGCATCCATCGATGCCCGGATCGAGTCCGCCTGCGCCAGCTCCGCGTAAATAGCCTTCTCCATATCATCAATACCCGAGTCATTGCCAAGAACAAAAGGAGGGGAAAGATTAACCACCTGGACGCGGGTCTTGCCGGCGGCGGGTTCGGTCTTCTCCACGGCCGCCGCCTTCGTCCTCTCCTCGTCCTCCCTCGAGGCCAACAACTGCTCCACAGTAAAATCAGCATCAGATGCTCCTAAGGCTAAGACTGCCTGCGCCGACTGAGCGTAAAACTCCTTCTCCAAGTCATCCGGATTCGAATCGTAAATGAAATCACCACCCAAAGCAAGACCAATCACCTCATTGTTGGCCCCATCAGTCTGGGCCTCCTCCTCCGTCATCTCGGCGTCAACCTCCGCCTGGACTTCGGCCATGATCTCGTCCGCCTCGGCCCCGGTCTCAGGCGTCTTCGCCCTCAGCCTCCCGGCTGGCGACAGGCCGCCTGTAGTAGGCCGGGAAGACGACGAAGCCCGCTTTTTGGCGGGATGCACGCCTCGCTTCCCGAAGGCGCCCTTCCGCTTGGGCGGCGCATTTGCATCGACATCGGCGGACGCCTTCGACCGCCTCTCCTTCACGGTCCGCCGGTGGAGGACCACCTTCTTCCGCGCCGCCGCCTCCAACTCCTTGGTCCGGCGGGTGGATATCGCCGGCTTGGAGGCTGGCACGGAGGAAGAACCCTCTGAGTCCGGTTCAGAGCTGGTGGAGAGGTCTACTACCACACGCACAACATCGTCAGCCTGCCCGGCGACCCCGGGCCCAGAAGACTTACCACGGGACGACGAAACCGGAGGCGGATCGTCATGCTCGAGGTCCTCGTCCCTGTAGGCGGCCGAGTCGGAGTCGGCGCCGGCAGCAGGGGCCGGGCTCGTTGCGGTCCGGGTGGCGTCATCATCGCCCCCATCATCGCCGCCGGCATCGGCACCTCTACCGGACGACTCGGTGGTGTCGCCGCGTGTTCCCGCGACGACACGGGCATCACCGCCGGATCCGCCTCCAGCGGCAGTGCTCGCACCTCCACCCGCCGCCTGCTCCTCGGCGGCGCTATCCTCCTCCAGCATGGCCGTCTGCGACGCAGAAAGGGGACCCTGGACGTCAGGCTCGAAGACTACTGCAAAATCTTCCACCATCTGGATCTCACAAAGCTACCCGGCAAGCCGGCTAGATCAGGCGGCAGCCGGAAAGGGAATCGGAAGCAAAATGAGAAAGGAAGAAACTAACCTCAGGAGCGCGGTCTGAGCGGTCGAGGGGATCGAGCCCGAGGCTCCAATTCTCCTCAAACTTGTCGGTGATAAGGCGGGAAACCCACTCGATTAATCCCTCCTGCGTCGGGATGTTCATGGAAGCACAAGTGGGATCCCGGATGCCGGAGTAGAAGCACATCTTGTGCGAGCGCTCCTGCAGCGGGTACATCCGCCTTATTGTCCAGGCCAGGGTCAGGTCCCTGGACTTCAAGCCGTCCGCCACCAGCTTCTCCAGGCGGGCGAACAGGACGACCTGCAGACTCTCGTCGACTACCGGCTTCCGGCTCCAGGACCTGTCCGCCGGACGCGTATTGGCGAAGGCGGGGAGTTTGATCCGGTCGACCTCAGTGGCGTTCTTGACATAGAAGTATGTGTTCTGCCACTTCTTGATGGACTCGGGCAGATGGATCTTGGGGAACGGCGTGTTCTTCGGGCTGATGGAGACGCTACCACAGTCCCGCGGCAGCCCAGCGGTCACCTGAGACCGCAAGAAGAAGAACATGCCGAAGAGCTCCATACTGGGCCACATGCCCAAGTAAGCTTCGCAGAGCGTGACGAAGCAAGACAACTGCGTGATGCAGTTAGCCCCCAGATGGTGAGGCTGCAGCCCATAGAAATTCAGAAACTCGTTGAAGAACGAGCTGACGGGGAGCCCCAATCCCCGCTCCACGTGCGTGTAGAACATGACAAATTCATCCGGTTTGGGCTGCGGCGAGATCTCTCCAGGGGGAGGGGCGCGAGCCTCCACATCGCCGCTCTTCCCCATGGACCCATTCCGGTGAATCGTCAGGAGGAACTTATCGTCGATGATGGAACCCATCCAGGCACCAGTGCTCGCCATTGAAATTCTGTTGCCCGTGGTGGAAGAAACGGAAGCAGAGGCAGCGAGACGGAGAAATCGGCAAGGAGCAGGAAGGCAAGAACAGGCGAAGAAGACGAAGCGGGAGAGAGGAGCGAAAACTCCGAGCCTTCCCCCTCTTTTCCCCTTTAAAGGCGGGGCAGGCGGAACCGCACCGCTCCACGCGCCACGTGGGGCGCGGGTGGGCCGGGCCGTCCACAAACGATCCCACTAGCAGGCAGTTGCCACAGAAGATCCGGTCCGCTGAAGACTGAAGCGACGTGCCCCTGACATCGGGCAGAGCGCAACCGTCACGACCAAGCGGCGAAACGTGGCTGACGCAAGCCACGACCCACGACTCCCAGGACATCCAGACTACCGGAGACCGGCTACCCCAAGCCGGACGGTCCACCTCCGGACGCCATCACTTTATCCGGCAAGCTTCAAGCCGGACAACTTCAACTACAGCGACAAACAAAACATTGAAGCTCGAGAAGTCTACCCGGCAAGCCGGCAAGACTCCACGATCTCGGGGGCTAGTGTCGGGGATATGAACCCCGGATACCCCTAAGGGGACCATTCCTTCAAGAACTGCAAGGGCCGGCTACAGCGTGCCGCCTGAAGCCCGCCGGATGAAGCAAGCCGCTTAGCCTACCCGGAGGCGGACGGCCGACTAGAGCAGCCGGCCTCTACCAACCGACCAGTCCGTACTGGTAGGCCCAGATCGTCCAGCTCCTGTCGGACGTTACAGCTACAGTGTAATGATGAGATAGTACCAGCCGGCTCCAGAGTAGTGATGTCATAGGGGCAATTATGTAATCTCCTTGTAACCCGAAACCCTAGACGCTGCCTATATAAGGCATGCATGGGCCTCCTGCGCGAGGCACGTTGACAAGCAAGCACGTAACACAGACACGGATACGTAGATCATCGTCTACCTCTAGCCGGCTGGACACTTCTAGCCGGCACCACCGCCATACAGCTCCAGGAGCAATCTTGTAGCTCGATCTGTGATCAATCAATAGAAACAAGAAGAGCAGGACGTAGGGGTGTTACCTCCACAAGGAGGGCCCCGAACCTGGGTAATTGACGTGTGTTTGCATGTTGGTTGCCCAATCCCGCGCGAGCATCCGATCGTCGCCTGCCCCATACTCTTTTCCATCCTTGATGGATATGCCGTGCTACCCACCACGACAGGCGGTGTAGATGTGAATATGATTAATCATGCCTCCTCTTGAGGAGCAAGATTAATATTGATGAATTGACTCCTTCGCATTTGACCTTAGCCGCATGCGCTCGTCATGATTTATATATATTGACTCCCTCGTATTTGGCCCTGGCCGCATACGCTCGTCATAATTTACAGAGCCGCAGTCGACTACCCTCGTAGAGGAAGCCCCGCGTTCGCTCATGTTTTCTTGCCAACAATCTGATCTCATCGGGAAATCATGATTTCTGGCTTCGCTTCGATGATAGTACTTTTAGACATGAGGATGGTAGATCGGATAATAGATGCACACACCGTAGAATAATTTTCCCAGAGAAGAAGATCGAGATACGTCGAGATTCAACATGATCACTTACCAGTGAAGAAGCTCCTCGCAGGTGGCACCATGGCCACCAGAAGGTATGACTGAAGTAGATCGTATGATTTGGGTGGATGGTCTCTCTCGTGATCGTCGCCGCTAGCGAATCGACCCAAGATCAAGACGTGCGTGTGTATGGAGTAATGCTGCGATGAGGTCTCGCTTCCTCTGTTTTGTGGCTTTTCTCGGCTGGGTGCGTGCGACAAGGAGCAAGGCGGCGATGATCTCGCTTCTCCCTGCGCGTGCGTGTTTCTGGGTCTCTGTGTCCGGGTATGTGCGTGCCTCCTTTTCTGGCCGAGCTCCTCGCCCTTTATATAGGCGGCCGATGGCCATCATCTTGTATCCCACGTCAACTTGTTTAAACGGAAGCAAGTTTATCTCTCTACGTTTCAGCGATTCTTCCGCCGCAACGAACCAATCCGTTCTGATCACGCTTATGTTTATGCGAGACATACCAGGAGTTGACGTATCGCTCCATGTATTGTGGACCTGCCTTGGGTAAGCAACAACATGTACTAGTCCAATTGCTCCTGCCATCGTATACTGCATGCATGCAGCTGATCGATGTGCTCAAATTTTGGCTAGCTCGCTAGCTCATTGATCTAACACTTCTGAAAATCATATTTCTTAAATGGCGTGTCGAAATTTTAATCCGTTTGCACCGTTGTGATGTAGATGATGAACTCTATAAAGTGAGTCCGATATTATAAATATATATTGTTTCATAAATATTTTGCACTTCATGGGACCCACACGTCATAGACAAAAGTTGGGTTAATCTATATTTATATTATTAATTTTCGGTACAAAAATTCATCAAACACCACTATAATGTACAGAACGTGTGGCAGTTTGACTCATCTTTTAGCTCTAGCATTACGTGGCTCCTATAGCCGCTTCTAACAGTAGTACACAGTATCTCGATTACTCTTTGGCAGCCAAGCTTTCATTTTATTTAAACGGTTTTGCTAATTCTAAGTCGACTGAGAATTAACTAAATCTCAGTCGCTTCCTTAGCCGTTAGATTTTGTGTCGTGATTCGTACTGATTTGTGAGTTGCACATTGTTTGCAATCATGTGCAACTGACTGGAGAATTAGTTAAATCTTAGTCGCCTCATTGACCGTTTGATTTGTGTCGTGATTTGTGCTGGTCTATGAGTTGCACATGATTTGCAACTGTGTGCAAGTGACTGAGATTTAGTTAAATCTAAGTTGACTGGGAATTAGACATTGAATGTAATTCCACATTGAATGTCCGTGTGGCACTTCCAAGAGAGTGTCACCGACGAAACCACAATCGCTGCCACCCCCGCCACCTGCTTGTTTCCCCTCACAGGTGCCGTCACAACGTCACCATTCGACAATCGCCAGGTGGTGGACGACCATAATTGATCTTATTCCTCATGTGAAGGCAAGGTGGCGACCGTAGATGGAGAATCCTTGTGGGATGGATTTAGAGTGCCAGGACGACAGCCCAGGAATCTCTCTTTCGTAGCAGTGTCATCTGTGGCAGTGCGGCATTCTGTAGCCTCTTGGCGCGGGAGGGTTGACTTTAGCATTACATGTAGACCATTTTACAAGCGATGCTTCATCCTGGAAGTAGTGGCACTTGGCAGCATGTGTGGATACCAGAGATAACCAGTGGGATGACGTGTCTCTTGCGCGTCGGATCTGGATCTCAGGGGTCGTGGTGTTGCTCTGTTCATTGACTTTGCGAGATGCATATGGCGATGATGAGTTTTCCAATTCCTACAGTTGCGGAGCTTGGCCAAATCATAGACATGATAAAAGATATTAATTTGAGCTAAGGGGGTCAATCTGTATTTTGTGCCATATGTATGTTTTTTTTATAAATGTGAGTATTAGTATCAAAAAAATTGACACTTGCGGGGCCATGGCTCACCATGGAAAAAACTAAGCTCTGATATTGATGGCCAGGTTCCCCTATCTTTGGTGGTGTGGTTGATGAATGTATATGTGTGTTGTGGTGTCTTGGTTGTTTTTTTTGGGTGGAGGACATCTTGGAAACTTGGAGAAAACCTTGCTCCGACCCAACCGGATCCGGCGATGGCAACGCTCATGAATGTTGCTAGCCTCCTTGGAGGAGTCACTTCTTCTTGCATCTTCCTCTTCTGGTCTCCCACAGAAACCACTTTTCTAGGATTTCCTGGAATGGAAGAGGCGACTCACCTTGTGTTGTGGCCCTTCTTGAAGGCATCATCCCATGGACCCTTCTCGATAGTCGTTACCGATGGTTGTTTCTTGTAGGTCTATTGGGACGGCGGCCTTCGTTCCATTTGCGCGACAAATTGTTTTGGCAAGGATGGTTGTGGTATGTTGAGCTCTGTCTCATTTGGGTCTTTATAGTTGGTTCCTTCCGACTTGTCTGAGGGGCTGTATGTGCCTCATCTTGTCTTCATGGAGTCGTCGGAGCTTATGTGGAGGATCCTTGGCAGCGACGATTACAAGAGGTGGGTGTTCGGCTACGGGGCTTGGTTGGCACAACCCCAAAAAAAATCTCCTATGAGATTCGTTGCAAGAGTTGGAGTTATCTAGTCGCTCACGTAGGTGCCTGACTGTTTGGATTAGGCTGACATAGGTTCCTGGCGAGTGCTTTGTTGGTGGTCATCTGATGTCTACACACGCTTGTATTCTTGTAGACAGTGTTGGGCCTCCAAGTGCAGAGATTTGTAGAACAGCAGTAAGTTTCCCTTAAGTGAATCACCTAAGGTTTATCGAACTCAGGTTGGTAGAGGTCAAAGATATCCCTTTCAAGCAACCCTGCAATCAAGATACAAGAAGTCTCTTGTGTCCCCAACACACCTAATACACTTATCAGATGTATAGGTGCACTAGTTCGGCAAAGAGATAGTGAAATGCAAGTAATATGGATGATTATAAGTGGTAATTGCAATCTGAAATAAAAATGGCAGCAAGCAAACATGCAGCACAACTGAGAGTAAACGGTGTTTCAATGCTTGGAAATAAGGCCTAGGGATCATACTTTCACTAGTGGACACTCTCAACGATAATAATATAATTGAATACATAAATATTTCCTCTTCACTATGCTACTCTGAATTATTCTCTCTTTGGATAACGAACACCAAACCACTGCGTAGGGCTATAAAAGCACACCTTAAAGTTGCATTCCACATCTAGGGAACCCCACACTGTCAACTTGAGCGCCCTAGATAGTACTAGACAAACACCACAATTTCATAGAGACATCCAACACAAATAATAACTCATGATAATTGTTCCTGTAATCTTTAGCCTAAGAGCCACACACGGTGCGCACACTGTCACCTTCGCACCATGGGACAAAGGTGACTCCGGAGATTACATTAATAAAACCACTTGAGTAGCATAATTCATAAGATAATGAAGAGTAACATCTATGGATTCAACTAGATTACAAAGCTCATGATCACATAAAGATCACACCATGGGAGAGAGAGATAAACCACATAGCTACCGGCATGAGCCCTCAGCCCCGAGGGAGACTACTCCCTCTTCATCATGGAGACGGTGGAGATGTCGTTGGGGGAGATGGAGACCACCCCGGCAGCGCCTCGCCGGAGTTTTCCCCCTCCAATCTGCAGCTCCAGGTCTCTGTTTTGTGGTTTCTGTGTTTCGGCGGCGCTCCCCTCTGGAAAACATCGGGGGACTATTTTTATAGTCGTTTTTAGGTCAAAAGGAAGCTTCGGGAAGAAAGATCGACGGCAACGGAGCCACGAGGGCCAAAGTGGTGGGTCCCACGCGGCCAAGGAATCTGGCCACGTGGGCCCATGTCTTTTGGCCTTCGGGCCTCCACTTTTTCGCCTCCTTCACTCCTACGCTTTCTTCCTTCCAAAAATTGATCCCCGTAAATTTTTAGGTCATTTGGACGTCGTTTGGGTCCCTGAAACATCAAAATATAGAAAATAGGGTTTTCTGCCAGTGCAGGGTTAATTCCAGAAAAATAGGGAAACTGTGAAATATTCCCAAAATCATTATAAAACAATGATATAACCCTTATATGATGCAAATATGATTAAAATATGAGTATTATAATGCAAAGTTCATGTATGCATTTTACATGCATCATCATCTAAGGTAAAGTTGGAGTCACTTACTAGTGGAGGAGTGATGACGATGACACTCGAGGGCAACATCGATGATGGAATTTCTTCTCCATGGTGTGGGTGTGAATCATGTGGGTATCCAGGTGGTGGGTGTTGTATAGTGTGGTCATGTTCCATGATGGTAGTTTGTGGTATTTATATCAGACCTTGCCCGGTTTTCTGCCAATTAACGGGGTAACTCTATTAGTCTTAATGAATTAGATAAGACCAAGCTTTTGGCTCTGATTCTAAGAAATGATTTATCTGAAAGTTCTTGAATTTAAAGTGCTCAAGCCTTAAAGATTATGCACTAGAATATACCAATTTTATTCATTGGTATTTACAAATGAAGTATATGAAGAAAGTTCAGCCACACAGAGACACACATGTTCCTTTATGAAAAAGCGAAGGATAGGAGGAGAAAGAGGAAGATATTAAGAACAAGAGTAAATAAGCATTAGGACCACGATGAGGCAGATGACGCGTTGGATCATCTTCCTTACTACAAGAACTTCACATACCTAACACAAACCCTATGAAAAAGTGATTCAAATGAACAAAAAACTACACAACTTCCATGCAAAGCCAATGATCCGACTAGAGGAATATAAACAAGTACAATCCATCTAAAGCTAATGATGCTATAACGGGAACTACTACAGTATTCTCCATTGGCCATGTACTTCTAGATGAGAGACTCCCAATCATTAGAAAAACTACATTGTTAACAATTTGTTCAAGCTCATACCACTATTTCAACAATTTTGGGCAACAGTTCTTCTAATCGAAAACTTTACATATGTACCATCTCAAATTTGAGAGATAGAAGCGCCATTTTCTCATCGCAGATATGGTACATGTACCAAAACTTGGCAGATAGAGGGAAGGCACCAAACTAGGTATCCTGAACCTGATTTTTTTCCATCCACAACCACCACCTATAACCGAATGCCCTACCAACCCACATCAAAACCTTCCGAAAACCTAGAAAGTTCAATTCTATACTACTAAAAATATTTGCACTATAGTTTGTACTTAGCATATACCGCTTCCTTCTACATTTCCGCCCTGCATTGATATATATTTTAAGCCAGGAGGCAAATATTCACATCACTAAGATATGGAATGCCCAACCTACCTTGTGACTTCAGCATACACATCAAGCACTAGTTTATTAAATGCATTTTCATTTTTGTCTTTGATATCTGATGACGGAATTGATGAGAGTGTTTCTCCCTCAACTACGCCAACAAGCACTCTTGATACCCTGAAAGGGAATTAATATATGGGATAGGTTGAGCCTCCAAGTGCAGAGTATGTAGAAGTGGAAGTTTTTTCCCCACGAGGGTGACTCGAGGGTTTAATATCGAACTCTCGGGGAATCATTAGTGGGGATTTTATCTCCTTGTCCTTCTCTAGATTTCCTGCAAACAAAGTAGATTGCTTTGTGCCCTCAACCTCACCAAGTGGTTGTCAAGCACAAGGTGTGAGAATGATATTAAGATAATAATGAATGCAAAACAGTAAATAAATATGCAATGGTGGTAAGTAGTAATGCAAGGATGATAGTAATGATGATGGATGATATTTTGGGGGTTTTTATATGTGTATGCAATGAATAAAAGTGTTTTTGTATTTTCTGATTTTAAAATGGCTGAATGTAGAAAATGCTTAAAAGTGGTTGGAAAGTTGTTTCTTATGATTAAAAATGGACCGGGGTTCATGGTTGCACACATGCACTCTCTTTTTAATATAGTGTGGCAAATAAGTAGACATAGGATTAACATATGAGATTGCAAACAAGTTTAATGACATGTTACTAATTATATGGGCATCACGTCCTAACATAGAGACCTTTTGATTATTAGTCTTACTTATACTCCACCAAGATGCGAACTAAATCATAACACCTCAGTAATTAAGATGACTCAGAGTATAGCCTTAAGATTAATGACATGAAGTGAAAATAAGAACATGCTGGATCTAGTCATAGGTAGAGGCTTGTCACTCCTCATACCTTGCAACATGGTATTTTGGTTTATCCCTAGTGAGGCAACAAAGTAAGGTAACACCCAATGGATCGCGATATTAAGTTGTCAGCTTATCACATCACCACCCCCGTTACTCCAACTAATGCACACGTTCCCCCTCACACGCTCTCATAAACATGCTTGATCAAAACAAGGATACAAGAACGGGGTACATAATATGCATCTACTTTCATAACTGAAATAAACATTGCAATCTAAACATATATTAACTCATAAAAAGATCCACCACAAAGGTAATACAACGATGACAGTAACCATGTTCAGCAGCACATACGGTGCTAATTAGTGAAGCTCAAGAGAGAGAGAGAGAGATACATATGCTACTGCCACAAACCCATAGTCCAGAGGTGGACTACTCCCTCTTCATCATGGAGACGGTAGAGATGTCGATGGAGAAGAAGGAGACCTCTCCGGCAGCGCTCCGCCGGAGTTTCCCCCTCCAATCTGCAGCCTCCTGGTCTCTGTTTCTTGTTTCTCTCGTGTGGCGGCTCTCTCTTCGAAGAACGTCGGGGGGCTCTTTATATAGGTGTTTTTAGGTCACGAGGAAGCTTAAGGAAGAAGGATCGTCGCAAACGGGGCCACGAGGGCGAAAAGAGGTGGGCCCACGCGGCCACTATACCTGGCCGTGTGGGGCACCCTCTTTTGCCCCTCCGGCCTCCGTTCGCTTGCTTCTTTCGCTCCTGGGTCTTCCTCCTTCCAAAATAATGATCCCCGTAAATTTGCAGCTCATTATGATGTCGTTAAGGCCCTGAAATAAATAAGGAAAGAAATAGGGGTTTTCTGCCTGCGTAGGATTAATTCTTAAAAAAGGGGAAATCATTATTAATTACCAAAATCATTAAATAACAGTAATATACCCCTTATATGATGCAAATATGAATGGAATACAAGTATTATAGTGCAAAGTTCATATATGCATTTTACATGCATCAACATCCCTAAGCTTAACTCATGCTCGTCCTCGAGTATGAAAGTGATAAAACTAACATGAACTTTGCAATATAATAACAACATGGATATAAAAGATGATTGCTACTTCTACATAATGTCAAATGATTCATTAATTCAAAGAAGTAGCAATATGCAAACAGTTTATAAAGTGATATCAAGTATTCAATGCAAGGATGTTCAATGATAGTTCACAAAGTGTAACATAAAAGATAGTAATATGGACCACAAGTATGCAATATGATAAGTAAGAACATCCTACATTGGTCATAGGGTTAAGATGAAAATCTGAATATAAAAGGTGGACACTTTGGAAAAGATATATAAATGAGTAGAGGTAAAACATGCATAAGTTTCATCTATCCTCCAAACTATTCTACTTGAGTTATTGATTGCAATGGTAATACTTGGTGTAAAGCTCTCATTCCCCTATCATAGCATCTTGAATGATTAAAGTTAAATGTGAAAATAAAAATGAGTAGTGGCCTTGATAAAGTAAAGGTTAGATGTCTCATGCCCCTTGAATACAAGTACCTACACCATGATTACTCATCTTGGGAAACAAAGTAAGTTTAAGTTATCTATCATTGTAAGTAATAATGGTATCATCAAGAGCCTCAACTGGGGTGCCTCTTGTCCCATGATATGGATCAAGCCCACATCAAAACAACAAGACAAACAAACATAATGAACAACCTCAACACCCTTTTTATTTACCACTTGATATAGCTTTTTATTTTAGGGTGTATCACAGAAAGTTCAAAATAGCATGTAAGTAAATTTCCACCATGAATGATGCATGGGTTAGATTAGCGGCCCAGGTTTCTCTCTAACCATTTATACAAACTCATTTAAACTTACTCTATTTCCACATTATTTCACCATGATAGGCATCCATAAACAAAAGTACATGATATCAACTAAATAAATGATGGAACATGTTGAAAGCTTTGCATGTGACGCACATATGGGCTAACTCCCAACCTCAAATATTTATCAAGCCACTATCATCATAATATTAATCACAATGGTTCATGTTTATTAAATGCAATAAAAATAAAGTGTGCATCAAGTTCACGAGAGCTTTTTAACCAACTTTTCCCATTACAATAAATAACATAATCATTTTCATTTAGAGGTATAGATAACACAAATAACATGATAAACATACTTGGAATAGCATAAAGCTAATAGGTAGATGTGGTGGACTCACTGGAAAAACTTTGGTTGAAGGTGTTGGAAACAAGTTTTTACTTGTTGGAATTTTTGGGCTAGCAAAAGGGAGAAAGATGACCATCTAGATGCATGCATGAGTGTGCATAAAATTAACTAATTCATGTCAAATAAGGTGAAATAACATTCAGCATCAAAACATGAATAAAAGATAGCTCATGATAAAGCATTTGCAAATTATTACTCATAAAGAAGCTCATGAATCATGCAACTATATGTGTCATTAAAAATCAACTTAGACATCCCTTTTCCCAATACAACAAAAGCATGCAAGTGTAGCGACCTCGCCTTTTTAAAATTGGCCAAGATCCCTATGTTATTGTGCTAGTCCCTGGATCGAATAGCTAGCACCACAGTTCAAGATGTAATATCATGCAATTGCGTCAAGTATCTATTACATCGATGATCCAGAAGAATAAAACATTACAAGTTGCATAGCCAAAGGCTAACATGTTACAAAGTTCAGCAGCGGAAAACTTAAAATAACATGGAGCCTCATCATCTTCATGTGCCATAGGCAAACATGTTGGTTGCAGACTCGAAACCCTTATTCGTTTCCTTACTCATCGTCAGAAAACCTGCAACACGTAGGTTGCAGCCAAAAATTGGCCAGAACCATTAAAATGGATCTGGCAAGTGATACTTGTGGACTCATAATGGCAAACTCCTAATATCTATATGCATATTTGGCTGGTGGAGTTGAAGGCTATTTTGCGTAAAGAAAATTTTGTCCTATCCTTTCAAATCATTTTCTTTCTCCAACTAGAAAATGAGACAATCCTAGCATATCCGGTGTCCTTGCGGGACAAGTCCTGATACACTCGGTGTCCTTTCCAATTGGACCTATGAGACAATCCCAGCATATCCGGTGTCTTTGCGGGACAAGTCCTTATACACTGGGTGTCCTTTCTACCCTTGTTCACCCTTCAAAGTTTTACTTGAGAAATTGGAATGATGAGATCTTCAGTTGACATCCTTGTTCAGCTGCTCAGAATTGTCCGTAACCGGGGACACGGCTATGATCATAGTTTTGACACTCTCGAGAGGTTGTGCACTTTCACCACAAGACTTCATCAACCCATTCTGTTCTTGACCTTCTTGAAGTGAAAAGGAAAGGTGAAGATGAAGACGAGACCTTTGGGAACCAGTCCCCTGTTCGTCAGGCAGACCCATACAAGACATTCATCCGCTGAGAACTGCCGGAATCAGGTTCCTAGAACTTACTTAGTCAAGGCAGAGCCATAGTACCAAGTGGCTGCACTGGAAGCAATCTAAACTTGGAGCGACTTAAATCTCTTTGTTCCTGGGTGGCCGTTCACAAGTGCACATACTCAGGTATAACCATGGAAATGGCCCTGAGCAGCCACTCAACTTTGTACCACCAATAGAGCAAAATCAATTGCCACCCAGGTAGTTGTTTAACTTAGTAGAAATTAGCTTTTCATAACAAAACACATAGCATAGCATTTCAATACTTCTACTAAGTTATCATATAGGTACTAGACACTTAGGAATATTTGGAGTAATACTAAACAGGTCTAGCATAGCAATACTAATAACACCTATCATGCTTTACTAAAATAAAACACTAAAATGCATATAGGAGAAATAATAGGTAATTTATGCAGGAGCATCACTTGCCTTTGAAAAACTTTTCGTTGCTCACACTCTCTTTTCAACTTAACTTGGAGCACTCCGTTCAATCTAAATAATATAAATAAACAACAATACAACAATCACAAATAAGGCAATACAAAAATATATGCATGAAATGCAATCTAACACACAACAATATTAACAATAATACATCTAGTTAGTTTTCTTTTATGTAGCATATGCATGATGCTTACGAACACATTTTTAAAGTGTTTATCAATTTAGTATATATGCCGTAGGGCTATAACACCTTATTTTATGTTTCTGTAAAAAAACATTTAAAATGCAGGATGCAAAGGTGCAAAATGAACATCCCACTTGGATAGAATATATTTTTCCAAGCATTTTGATATAAAGTTTGTAATTTTTGGATACACAGATCTCAAAATATGAATTTTTGAAGTTGGACAAGTCTAGTGTCTTTTAAATAAAAACTGGACGAATTTTATTATAACAAAGACAAGTGGAGCTCTAAGATTCTCCGGTACCGACTTGTTGGTAGGATCTAATCTAAGCCGTTGATTGATTGTACGGACGTGAACGAAACATCCATGGCGGCGGTGCTCACCGGAGGAGACGGCGATGGCGACTCGGACGTGGATGTTGGTGGCGTTCCCACGGTCCTCCGGCTCAACGAAGATGTCCAGTAAGCTCCTCCCTTCACGACTAAGATGATGGAGTCCGCAGCAGTGGCTCACGGTGTCTCAAACGACGGCGACGACGGCTTCCCGAGCAGCGGCTCCGGTGGCGCTCCGGCGACGAGCACGTGCTCTATGGTTTGCCAAATACAAAGTAAAAGTTTAGGTGGATGCAGAATTTTTTAGGAGAGTTTAATAAACAAGGATAGAGGTCCTCTGATTGTCCGAGACGACGTAGACAACCTTCGAAGCTCGAGAATGGCGACGGCGACGGCGGTGATGCGGGAAAAGACTTAGCCTTGAGGTATAGCCATGTCCTGTAGGTAGAAGAGAATTAGAACAGCACTCTAGTAAAAGTAATCGAAGGAAGCTTCACCGTGCGCGACGTACCAGTCCAATGAACTCGCCGAGATCCAAAGTAAGACGGCGATGCGACGGAATAAACAAAGCTCCCCTCGAGAATATGTGTTTAGCAAAGTGGTGGAGGAAGCCAAGAGGCGCAAAGTGACGCGGTCGGGTTGTACTTATATGGCCTGAGGAGGGAGATCGGGTGGTGTATGCCAACGAGTGGCATTCGGTTCACCGAGTGGTTTTGGATAATTAAGTACACGAAGTGGAGAAATAATTGTCTGAATGGAAGCTCTATTGAATTTGCACCAAGTTTCGTGTTGGAGTCGAAGAGAACCGTCGCTTGAATTGATGGGAAGAGGAGGGGAGAGATACAGCCATGGCGGCTGTAACGTACGTACGAGCGAGGAGGAAGACGACCAGTCCGAGCGTGTCGATTCGGCTGGATGGGCTGTGGTGGTTTTCCTCTTGTTGGGCCGGCCCAAGAAGAAAAGATATGGGAAAAGGAAGTGGGCTGGCTGCCTCCGGTCAGGACTGGCCCATGTTAGGATCGGTTCCTTTTTTTTTTTGCTTCTTCTCTTTTTGTTTTTATTATTTGAACTCACTTTTGTATTGAGTTTTGATTCAAGTGTTTTTAAGAAAAAATATGAATACATGCCTTTCGGAAATATTTTTATAAATTAAACATTTTGGACATTTCATAATTCAAAACAAAATAATGAAATTCAAAATATTCATATTGACATATTTGGCACCTTTATGCCAATTTTCAATATGGTTTTAGAAATTTATTTTAATACCCTTTTATTTTAAGTAAAAACCAGAATAATAAAAGTAATCATTTTGATATATAGCTTAGCAAGATCATTTTAATTTTAAGATAAAATTGGAAATCCGTTTTACAAAACAATATAGTAATAAGTCCAAAAAATACTTTTAGGGTTTATATTTTCCCAAAGTATTATTTAAACTTCAGAACTTTAAAATAGAAATAGATAATTTGTTTCAAACATTTGAAAACTCAAAATACTTTTTAATAGGTCATCAAACCTTATATCTTTTGGGATTTTCTTTTATTTTGAGATTTTCTATCAAACAATTCTCAAAAGTTTTCTTTCTTTGTCAAAAAGTTTTAATTTCTTGTGATTTTTAACATTCCAAAGTTTTGGGATGTTACAGACTACCACCCTTAAAAGGAATCTCGTCCCCGAGATTCGGAGAGGCTAGAAAGAAAGATGGGTTCGGATCTCAGGTTTTAGGCAACTGGGTGGGCTACCACCCTTAAAAAAACTTTTGTAGGCAGTCTTGAATTCTTGACCTCAAACAGGGCACACATCGGGTGATTAATGAATCTTTGTTGGGTCAACTTTTATCTTTGACTGTTTGAGTTTTGCTTCATCATCCTTATTCCATATATATAGCATGTACTAGCTCTTCATAAGCATCGTGGGCTTCAATTCCAATAGGTGGGTGCCTCTTCAATATGGCTTGAAATATTATGTCTTTCATCCATGTGATGACTTCGGTAATCTTTTCTTATTTAGGTTGACATCCTTCAGTGTAACACTACCTCAATTCTATCGAAACTCTCATGGTAGGTCAAGACTTTCATTGTTGGATCTCTTCTTCTTCACGAGAGTTGTTATTTATCCTCACCGAATATCTTACGTTTCGGCAACTTTTGCCTCACATAGGGTTATAATATATTATCCTCCTACGGATCAGGCTTATCAACGTCATCTCTCTTATAGGTATGTCACTCAGATTTATCAATCCAAATAGTGAGGGGAATAACATGAGTAGTAGGAATGGTGATCAGTCCATCCTGCACCCGTATCATTTCCTCAATATGTAGATAGGTAAATCACGTAAACTATCTCTCGGGCATCCTCACTTGTCTAACAGAAAGTTTCCCATCTGCAAGACAACCTGAACTAAACTATCGCTCCTTTAAAACTATTGGGTTGCGTAAGCTTCTACACACGTTAGCTCACAAGCTAAAGCTTGTTTTGTGATTCTTCTCCTTGGAAAACATGTCTTCCACGTCGTCTTAGCTTGTCCATTTTTAGTGTCATGTCTTCATCCCTAATATGACGAACAGGCTTCACAACAATATATAATTTTTCAAAAAAGGTTTGGCGTACTAGAGTCGCCACAAGCTTCATTCATCCTCACAAATTATGGTTATTACATCGACATTACACCACTCTTACATCACAGTACTTATTCTTCCACTTACATATAACTATTGGCATTTATTACATCCTCAGAATGTTTCCATTGACTCTGGTCCTTCTTCTTGGCTAAACTCATCATGAAAACTTAGTTTGTTTCTTTGCTTCTTGATTTAAACTGATATCTAATCCGCTTCTTTTCTGGTGTGGTGAGTGTGACAGCTTTACTAGCATGATCTATCTGACCTTCATACCTGGACATCCAGTCCTTGCCTATGATTATATCAAAACCTTGCAAGTCTAGCACAAACAACTCGCTTGGAAACTTGTGTGTCTCAAATTCCAAGGTCATGTTTTGGCATACCGCGTTTGCTGGTCTCTTCCCTTCTGTAGAGCTTACTCTGATGGGTCTTCTAATCCCTTGATAGGATATCTTATTTTTCCTCACAAAGTCTTTTGATATGAATGAATGTGTAGCCTCAGCATCGAAAAGTACTAGTGCAGAACATGATTTGATCAACAATTCTTCAATAACTAGGTTTGGTCTCTTGAGAACTCTCTCCATGTTTATAGAAAACACATGTCCCCTTTTGGAATTGAGTTGGCTTGGTCCCAATACTAATCTTCTTTTCTGGACAGTCCCAAGAATAGTGTCCCATTTTCTTGCATTTGAAACACTCCACCTGACTGAGGTCATTCCTGTTGGTTTGGGGTGGGTGTTCTGACTACTATTTTCTCACATGATGTGCTCATCTCCGATGTCATAAACTTATTCAATATGGACGGGGCTATGGTGGTCATGGTTGATGTGGTGGTCATTGTCGATGTGGTGGTCATTTTCTCTATGAAGGTCATGTCTATGAATATTACGACAATGGTGGTTATTGTCTCCATGATAGTTGAACTCAAGATGAACACGTTCGTCACGTGAAGTGTGCCATTCCCGCTGTGATTCTGAGTGATGCTTTTCCAAACTAAGCTTCACTTCTGTTTGCAACTTGATTCAGTTTGCTTTCCAAGACTACAGCTTGGTCAACCAGTGACTGGTAGTTAGGGGTATAGGCAACGGTCAATAGAATGGATAGTTTGTCATTCAAACCATTTAGGAATCTTTCTTTCCTCTTGGTATCTGTATCAACATCATCCGGTGCGTAGCGCGCTAGATATTAAACTCATTCATGTATTCTATAACATCTCGATCGTCTTGTCGGAGCTCGTAAAATTCTTCCCTCTTCAGTTTCATCACTCCAGATGAAATATGTGCAGCACGGAATCCTTCTTGGAACAATTCCCATGTCATCTCTTCAATGGGATGTGTGATCTGGTAGCTGTCCCACCAGTCTGCTGCAGGTCCTTCTAGTAAATGTGCCGCAAATCTAACCTTCTCAACATTTGTGCATCCGATGGTCACTAAATCCTTATTCACTGAACGAAGCCAATCATTGGCCAAAATAGGTTCTGCAGTTCTTGAGAACTTTTCTGGTCGAAGCTTTAAGAATCTGATCAACATATCCACTTGAGATGGAGGTGGTGCTGGAATGTCCTTGTTGTCTTCTTGGTTTTGGGTCATCAGCTGATTCAACTTCTTCTGTGCATCTAGTAACTGTTGTAGTGTAGGTATCACCGGGTTGTTGGAATTGACTGGGACATCTATTTAGTTTAGCATGGATAAGTAGAGATAGAGGGATACTAAGAGAGAGTATTAATACCCATACACAATAGATCAAGAAAATTCATCTTACAAACAACATCTAGCAAGCATCAAACAACAGTAAATCAACCAATAGAGATAAAAACAACTTCTCCTACTTTATTTTCAAAATTATAGTTTGGATAACAATTAAACACAACAAAGGTTTTTCAAAATAGACACGACAGTACTGCCATACCACAATTTGGTAAGTCAATACAACATTGCGATAATGTTATTTGGGTAAAATGGTGGTCCAGTCTATCCCTTCCTTCAGTGCTTCAAGATTCTCTTCTATTTCTTTGAGTTCATCGAGGTGCTTCTGGGTGTTGTGAAGTCAAAATTTGAAGTCCTCGATCACGGCACTTGATGGCTTCTCATAATTGTCATGTTGATCTTCAACGTCTTCGGAAACATTTCTGAGTTACGGTCATCTATAAATAAGATACGATAATTTTAGAAAGAAATTAGGTGAGAAGGTTACAAGAAGGATATTAGGAAAGTTTTGGACAATAGAAAATAACATTTGTTCGTATGGTCTTTCCTATTCCTAATCCAAACCTAAGGTTTTCGAGCCTACAGGCAACACAGTGCTCTGATACCATCTGTAGCGACCTTGCCTTTTTAAAATTGGCCAAGGTCCCTGTGTTATTGTGCTAGTCCCTGGATAGAATAGCTAGCACCACAGTTCAAGATGTAATATCCTGCAATTGCGTCAAGTATCTATTACATCGATGATCCAGAAGAATAAAACATTACAAGT
The DNA here is from genome assembly GCA_012064385.1 of Puccinellia tenuiflora. NCBI lineage: Eukaryota > Viridiplantae > Streptophyta > Magnoliopsida > Poales > Poaceae > Puccinellia > Puccinellia tenuiflora. Next base: position 239,386 of record QRDG01000284.1, on the reverse strand, counting down.
TGCATAGCCAAAGGCTAGCATGTTACAAAGTTCAGCAGCGGAAAACTTAAAATAGCATGGAGCCTCATCATCTTCATGTGCCACAGGCAAACATGTTGGTTGCAGACTCGAAACCCTTATTCGTTTCCTTACTCGTCGTCAGAAAACCTGCAACACGTAGGTTACAGCCAAAAATTGGTCAGAACCATTAAAATGGATCTGGCAAGTGATACTTGTGGACTCATAAGGGCAAACTCCTAATATCTATATGCATATTTGGCTGGTGGAGTTGAAGGCTATTTTGCGTAAAGCAAATTTTGTCCTATCCTTTCAAATCATTTTCTTTCTCCAACTAGAAAATGAGACAATCCTAGCATATCCGGTGTTCTTGCGGGACAAGTCCTGATACACTCAGTGTCCTTTCCAATTGGACCTATGAGACAATCCCAGCATATCCAGTTTCTTTGCGGGACAAGTCCTTATACATTAGGTGTCCTTTCTACCCTTGTTCACCCTTCAAAGTTTTACTTGAGAAATTGGAATGATGAGATCTTCAGTTGACATCCTTGTTCAGCTGCTCAGAATTGTCCGTAACCGGGGACACGGCTATGATCATAGTTTTGACACTCTCGAGAGGTTGTGCACTTTCACCACAAGACTTCATCAACCCATTATGTCCTTGACCTTCTTGAAGTGAAAAGGAAAGGTGAATATGAAGACGAGACCTTTGGGAACCAGTCCCCTGTTCGTCAGGCAGACCCATACAAGACATTCATCCGCTGAGAACTGCCGGAATGAGGTTCCTAGAACTTACTTAGTCAAGGCAGAGCCATAGTACCAAGTGGCTGCACTGGAAGCAATCTACACTTGGAGCGACTTAAATCTCTTTGTTCCTGGGTGGCCGTTCACAAGTGCACATACTCAGGTATAACCATGGAAATGGCCCTGAGCAGCCACTCAACTTTGTACCACCAATAGAGCAAAATCAATTGCCACCCAGGTAGTTGTTTAACTTAGTAGAAATTAGCTTTTCATAACAAAATACATAGCATAGCATTTCAATACTTCTACTAAGTTATCATATAGGTACTAGACACTTAGGAATATTTGGAGTAATACTAAACAGGTCTAGCATAGCAATACTAATAACACCTATCATGCTTTACTAAAATAAAACACTAAAATGCATATAGGATAAATAATAGGTAATTTATGCAGGAGCATCACTTGCCTTTGAAAAACTTTTCGTTGCTCACACTCTCTTTTCAACGTAACTTGGAGCACTCCGTTCAATCTAAATAATATAAACAGACAACAATACAACAATCACAAATAAGGCAATACAAAAATATATGCATGAAATGCAATCTAACACACAACAATATTAACAATAATACATCTAGTTAGTTTTCTTTTATGTAGCATATGCATGATGCTTACGAACACATTTTTAAAGTGTTTATCAATTTAGTAAATATGCCGTAGGGCTATAATACCTTATTTTATGTTTCTGTAAAAAACATTTAAAATGCAGGATGCAAAGGTGCAAAATGAACATCCCACTGGATAGAATATATTTTTCCAAGCATTTTGATATAAAGTTTGTAATTTTTGGATGCACAGATCTCAAGATATGAATTTTTGAAGTTGGACAAGTCTAGTGTCTTTTAAATAAAAACTGGACGAATTTTATTATAACAAAGACAAGTGGAGCTCTATGATTCTCCGGTACCGACTTGTTGGTAGGATCTAATCTAAGCCGTTGATTGATTGTACGGACGTGAACGGAACTTCCGTGGCGGCGGTGCTCACCGGAGAACGGCGATGGCGACTCGGACGTGGATGTTGGTGGAGTTCCCACGTTCCTCCGGCTCAACGAAGATGTCCAGTAGGCTCCTCCTTTCACGACTAAGATGATGGAGTCCGCAGCAGTGGCTCACGGTGTCTCAAACGACGGCGACGACGGCTTCCCGAGCAGCGGCTCCGGTGGCGCTCCGGCGACGAGCACGAGCTCTATGGTTTGCCAAAAACAAAGTAAAAGTTTAGGTGGATGCAGAATTTTTTAGGAGAGTTTAATAGACAAGGATAGAGGTCCTCTGATTGTCCGAGACGACGTAGACAACCTTCGAAGCTCGAGAATGGCGACGGCGACGGCGGTGATGCGGGAAAAGACTTAGCCTTGAGGTATAGCCATGTCCTGTAGGTAGAAGGGAATTAGAACAGCACTCTAGTAAAAGGAATCGAAGGAAGCTTCACCGTACGCGACGTAACAGTCCAATGAACTCGCCGAGATCCAAAGTAAGACGGCGATGCCACGGGATATACAGAGCTCCCCTCGAGAATATGTGTTTAGCAAAGTGGTGAAGGAAGCCAAGAGGCGCAAAGTGACGCGGTCGGGTTGTACTTATATGCCCTGAGGAGGGAGATCGTATGCCAACGAGTGGCATTCGGTTCACCGAGTGGTTTTTGGAAAATTAAGTACACGAAGTGGAGAAATAATTGTCTGAATGGAAGCTCTATTGAATTTGCACCAAGTTTCGTGTTGGAGTCGAAGAGAACCGTCGCTTGAATTGATGGGAAGAGGAGGGGAGAGATACAGCCATGGCGGCTGTAACGTACGTACGAGCCAGGAGGGAGACGACCAGTCCGAGCGTGTGGATTCGGCTGGATGGGCTGTGGTGGTTTTCCTCTCGTTGGGCCGGCCCAAGAAGAAAAGATATGGGAAAAGGAAGTGGGTTGGCTGGCTCCGGTCAGGACTGGCCCATGTTAGGATCGGTTTACATTTTTTTTGCTTCTTCTCTTTTTGTTTTTATTATTTGAACTCACTTTTGTATTGAGTTTTGATTCAAGTGTTTTTTAGAAAAAATATGAATACATGCCTTTCAGAAATATTTTTATAAATTAAACATTTTGTGCATTTCATAATTCAAAACAAAATAATGAAATTTAATATATTCATATTGACATATTTGGCACCTTTATGCCAATTTTCAATATGGTTTTAGAAATTTATTAAATGCCCAACCCACCTTGTGACTTTAGCATACACACCAAGCATTAGTTTATTAAATGCAATTTCTTTTATGTCTTCGATATCATTCCAAAGGCACTGTGCCTAATTAGGAAATTTGAAAAAGGACCGCAAATATACATGGATACTAGCAATATAAGTTTACTCAAAATCACTCTTGCATCATATGAAGGAGCTTCCCTCTCCATCCTATCCTCTCTCCGGAGTTTATCATGATGCAAAGGAACTCCCAATTACTTGATAGAGAAATTACCAACAATACAACCCGTTATATTTCTAATAGAATCAATCTCATCCGCTCTATGTTGATGGAGACCAACAATCGCTTTTAACTAATCTTCATTCCACAATCTTGTTCAAAGCAAGTGAAGATCCATTTCGTGTTCCTAACAACTTTAACATTCTTTTCAATAAAAATGATGATATCCTCAATGGTTGGAAGCTGAATATACCACCAGGATAAATTTAGAGGTATAATCCCCAAATGATATTATTGGTTGGCAATGTTGATCAACACCGGTGAAAGCATCAACAACCAGATTAAAACAAAGGGGGACAAGGAATTCCCCTATCTCAGATCCCTGATGATATTTTTAGTGACTATTTGTTGTGGAAAGTCTTGGTAAACGTCATGTAGTATTAGGAGCACCACTTGAGTACCACTTCTTTTAAGCCAGGAGGCAATATTAACACCCATAAGATATGGAATGCCCAACCTACCTTGTGACTTTGGCATACACATCAAGCACTAGTTTATTAAATTCATTTTCATTTTTTTATTTGATATCATTCCAAAGGCAGTGTGCCTTTTGGAATTGATGATCCAAAGCCTAATTAGGAAATTTGAAAAAGGAAAAAATATACATGGATACTAGCAACAATCACTCTTGCATCATATGAAGGAGTTTCCCTCTCCATCCTATCCTCTCTCCGGAGTTTATGATGATGCAAAGGAACTCCCAGTACCTTCATAGAGAAATAACCAACAATACAACCCATTATATTTCTAATAGAATCAATCTCATCCGGCTCTATGTTGATGGAGGCCAAGAATCGCTCTTGATATAACTAAATTTCATTCCACAATCTTGTTCAAAGCAAGTGAGGACCCATTTCGTGTTCCTAACAACTTTAATATTGTTTTCAATGAAAATGATGATGTCCTCAATGTTTGGAAGTTGAATATAGCACCAGGATAAATTTGGAGGTATAATCCCCCAATGAGATTATGGTTGGAAACTTTGCTCAACATTCCGGTGAAAACATCAACAACCAGATTAAAACAAAGGGAATTCCCCTATCTCAGCTCCTTGATAATATTTTTAGTGACTATTTGTAATGGAAGGTCTTGGTAAACATTCATGTTGTTACAAGCGATAGCAAAACAACGATGAAATTAAGCAAGATCAAACCAACGGGGACACGAGATTTTAACGTGGAAAACCCTTCCAACAAGGAAGAGGAAAACCATGAGCGCCAGCCAGCAATACTTCACTATTTCGGGGTGAGGTTCCAAACGCGCCGGGAATTACCATGTGTGGCTTATCTCCGGCGGCGGCTTACAAGACGTATTTATAGTGGTCCTGACCTAATCTAGATCGATAACAATTGGTGTCCAGGTTGGTTACAACTCGTACCGTACTGCGGGGACAACGCCCCCGCACCCCCGGCAGACCTCTTGTCTCGGGGCATCGCGGTGGGCTAATACCAACTAAGCTCGAGCAAAGCTCAAACTTAGCAACAGGAACTGGCTTTGGCATCATATCAACAGGATTATAATGAGTACTAATCTTGCATACCTTCAACTTACCTTGTGCAACAACATCACGCACATAATGGTATTTGACATCAATGTGCTTTGTTCTCTCATGGAACATCTGATCCTTAGTAAGGTAAATGGCACTTTGACTGTCACAAAACAGGTTAATGCAAGTATCATCTCCACAAAGCTCAGTAAACAGACCTTTCAACCAAACAGATTCTTTACATGCTTCAGCAATAGCCATGTACTCAGCCTCAGTAGTAGATTGTGCAACAACACCCTGCAAGGTAGCCTTCCAGCTAACAGCACATCCACTAACAGTAAACACATAACCTATGAGGGACCTCCTCTTATCCAAGTCGGCAGCAAAATCTGAATCCACATAGCCTGCGAGTCCCTCACCAGTCTTGCCAAACTTCAAGCAAGCGTTGGATGTGCCGCTTAGGCACCTGAAAATCCACTGAACAACTTTCCAATGTTTTTTACCAGGATTAGCCATGTATCGACTAACCAAACTCATAGCATAAGACAAATCAGGTCGAGAACACACCATGACATACATTAAGGAACCAACAGCACTAGAATATGGAACTCGTGACATGTACTCAATATCTTCGTCAGAACTAGGACATTGCAATGCTGACAACTTAAAGTGAGGAGCAATAGGCGTACTAACAGACTTTGCATCATACATGTTAAAATGATGAAGAACTTTTTTAATGTAATTCTCCCAAGTAAGAAATAGCAATCTAGATTTTCTGTCTCTTGAAATTTCCATACCTAGAATTTTCTTAGCAGGACCAAGATCCTTCATCTCAAACTCACTACTCAACTGTTTCTTCAACGTAGTGATTTCCTTCATGCTCTTGGCAGCAATTAACATATCATCAACATATAGTGGCAAGTATATAGGCGATTCATCAACAAATTTAATGTACACACAACTATCATATTCAGACCTCTTAAAGCCATGTGAAATCATAAAAGAATCAAACCTTTTATACCACTATCGAGTAGATTGTTTGAAACCGTAAAGGGACTTCTTTAGCTTGCACACGAAATCCTCCTTACCAGGCACTATGAACCCTTCTGGTTGGTCCATGTATATCTCCTCCTCAAGTTCTCCATGCAAAAACACAGTCTTCACATCTAACTGCTCAAGCTCAAGATCATGCATAGCAACAATACTAAAGAATGTACGAATAGAACTATGCTTGACAACCGGGGAGAACACATCATTATAATCCACACCGGGAATTTGGCTGAAACCTTTAGCTACTAACCTTGCCTTAAACCTTGGAGGCTCATTAGGAGACAAACCTTTCTTTCTCTTAAAGATCCACTTGCAGCGGATGGCCTTCTTTTGTTTAGGCAAGCGCACAACATCCCATGTGCCATTCTTCTCAAGTGATTGCATGTCCTCATGCATTGCACCAATCCACTTGTCACGATCAACCGAAGCAATAGCTTCAGTGTATGTAGCTGGTTCAGCCTCATGCTCCACCTGTTCAGCACAACTCAGAGAAAAATAAACAACATCACATTCTTCAATTAATCGGTTAGGGGGGACAATGTTTCTCCTTGGCCGATCAGCAGCAATGGACGATTGCTGCAAAACAGGATGTCAGGTTTGCACAATCTCCTCATCAACAATTTCTGTTACCTCCTCATCTAGGTGCTCCACCTGCTCCACCTGCAAACGAACATGTGGTTCGTCCTTATCAGAAGAATCTGGTACAATATCAGTAGTCAAACTGTGCTGATACATAATAGATTCATTAAACACAACACTCCGGCTGAAGAAAGTCTTTTTGGTTTCCAGATTCCACAACTTATATCCTTTCACTCCGGAACCAAAACCAAGAAATAAGCACTTAACAACTCTAGGCTCTAACTTTCCATTATCAACATGATCATAGGCAGTGCAACCAAAAATATTCAATTGTGAATAATCAGCCGGCTCACCAGACCATACCTCAATAGGAGTTTTCTTCTCAAGGGGGATGGAAGGTGACCTGTTGATCAAGTAGCAGGCGGTGTTGGCAGACTCAGCCCAAAAACGCATGTTCATGCGGGTGTTGGACAACATGCAGCGAGCTTTGGAGATGATAGTCCTGTTCATCCACTCCGCTACACCATTCTGCTGAGGTGTGTACGGGATGGTGTGATGCCTGACAATGCCTTCCTGCCTGCAATAATCATCAAATTCATGCAAACGAAATTCGCCACCATTGTCAGTACGAAGCAACTTCACCTTCCTCTCAGTTTGCCTTTCTATCATAACTTTCCACTCTCTAAAAGCAGCAAAAGTATCATCTTTATTTTTCATAAAATAAGGCCAAACTCTTCTAGAGTAATCATCAATAATAGTAAGCATATAACGAGCACCACCATAAGAGGGCTTACGTGAAGGCCCCCACAAATCAGCATGTACATAATCTAATGTACCTTTAGTGGTATGAACGGAAGCATTGAACTTAACTCTCTTATGCTTACCAAACACGCAGTGTTCACAGAATGATAACTTACTCATATTGCAGTCCTTTAGCAGTTCTCTCTTGATCAATTCTGCCATACCAAGTTCACTCATGTGTCAAAGTTGCTTATGCCAAAGGTTAGTTGTACTTGAATCATCATTAGTAATAACAGCAGTAGTACCCGACAAAGTGCTACCTCTAAGAATATATATAACTTGGCAGAATTCATATCACCAACCATAACAATAAGAGAACCTTTCGATACCTTTAGGCGTTTATTCCCTTCGGCATACTTATACCCGTCACAGTCAAGGGTACTGAGAGAGATCAAATTCCTCGCCATGGAGGGTATGTGCTTCACTCCTGTCAACGTGCGTGTCATCCCATCATGGGTCTTGATCTGAACAGATCCAATGCCAGCAATGTTGCACTGGTTGTCATTGCCCACACGCACAAAATCTCCAGTCTGCACAGACTCATAAGAACTGAACCAATCTTTGTTACAGCAAATATGAAACGAACAAGCAGTATCAAGAATCCACTCATCATCACGGGTAACACATGCAGCAAAAACAGCTAAGCATTCACCATCAGAACTATTATCACCAGCAACAACAACAACCTTACCATTACCATTACCGTCAGATTTATTCTTCGGTTGGTAAGTACCGTTCCTTTTCTCCTTGTTCTGCACCTTCCAGCAATCATCAATGGTGTGATTGGTTTTCTTACAATACCTGCAGAACTTGTCTCGTCCTTTGGACTTTGAACGGCCTCTGCTCTTATCTCTGTTGCTGTTATTGTTGTTGTAGTTGTTATCTCGCTGCTCAGGCCTGCCTCGAACCTGCAATGCATCGCCCTTGGAGGGTGATGCGTCAGTCTGCACCATACCTTTCATCTTTTCCCTGGTTTGCAGGGCCTCACATACTTCCGCGAGGGTTAGATCATCGCGGCTCAACAATATGGTATCTCGCAGATTTGTAAAAGAACTAGGCAGCGAACATAACAACAGAAGAGCTAAATCTTCATCATCATATTTTACCTCCATCGACACTAGGTCGGCCACGATCTCCTTGAAGATCGACAAGTGGTTCATCACAGAACCACCTTCTTGCATCTTGTGCGAGAACAACTTCATCTTCACATGCATCTTGCTGGTTAGATCCTTGGACATGCAGATCGATTCCAGCTTGAGCCACAACGCTGCCGCGGATTTCTCCTACAGCACCTCTTGCAAGATATCATTAGACAGATGAAGTTGAATTAATGACAAAGCCTTACGATCCTTGCGCTTTTCCTCAGGAGACCACTCCTTCGCGTCCTTTCCGAACGCATCCAGCGCCTCATCAAGATCCAAAGCCTGCGATAGAATCGCACGCATCTTGACTTGCCACAGAGAAAACCTCGTCTTGTAGTCCAGCAACGGTTGATCAAACTTCATCGATGCCATCGCTAAACCCTAATCTGAAACCAAGTCTCTAATACCACTTGTTACATGCGATAGCAAAACAACGATGAAATTAAGCAAGATCAAACCAACGGGGACACGAGATTTTAACGTGGAAAACCCTTCCAACAAGGAAGAGAAAAGTCACGGGCAACATCCAACAATACTTCACTATTTCGGGGTGAGGTTACAAACGCGCCGGGATTTACCATGTGTGGCTTATCTCCGGCGGCGGCTTACAAGACGTATTTATAGTGGTCCTGGCCTAATCTAGATCGGTAACAATTGGTGTCCAGGTCGGTTACAACTCGTACCGTACCGCGGGGACGGGCGACTGGCCTCGCTTCGGCCCAAGCCTACCGGCGACGGACCTCGCTTTGCTCCTTCGTTAGCCTTCTCACTTATAGAACCGGATTTGGATCACCATAAACAAACACATGTAGTATTAGCAGCACCATTTGAGCACCACTTCTTATAAGCCAGGAGGTAAATATTCACACCCATAAGATATGGAATGCCCAACCCACCTTGTGACTTTGGCATGCACACCAAGCACTAGTTTATTAAATGCAATTTCTTTTTTATCTTTGATATCATTGCAAAGGCAGTGTGCCTTTTGGAATTCATGGTCCAAAGCCTAATTAGGATATTTGAAAAAGGAAAGAAAATATACATGGATACTAGCAATATAAGTTTACTCAATATCAGTCTTGCACCATATGAAGGAGCTTCCCTCTCCATCCTACCCTCTCTCCGGAGTTTATCATGGTGCAAAGGAACTCCCGATTACTTGATAGAGAAATTACCAACAATACAATCGGTTATATTTCTAATAGAATCAATCTCATCCGGCTCTATGTTGATGAAGACCAACAATCGCTCTTGATATAACTAATTTTCATTCCACAATCTTGTTCAAAGCAAGTGAGGACCCATTTCATGTTCCTAACAACTTTAACATTGTTTTCAATGAAAATGATGGTATCCTCAACGTTTGGAAGCTGAATATACCACCAGGATAAATTTGGAGGTATAATCCCCTAATGAGATTATGGTTGGCAGCTTTGCTCAACATTCTGGGGAAAACATCAACAGCCAGATTAAAACAAAGGGGGACAGGAAATTTCCCTATCTCAGCTCCTTGATAATATTGTTAGTGACTATTTGTAGTGGAAAGTCTCGGTAAACGTTCTTGTAGCATTAGGAGCACCACTTCTAGTATGCTTGATGCCGTTGATTCCTTGTGGGCTCGATCCCGAAACCATGTGCAACCCGCAGGTCACCGTCAATGCCATAGATGGGAGCACTTTTACAGTACACTGAAACGTATATGAGCCCTCCATTTTTGTCAATCCGACGACCAATATTAATCGGTACTCCTGCGTGAGTGAACGGAGTACCGCCTAAACAATCCATGGAGTACCGTGCGAGTAGGGGTAAAAATGTAATCGTATGAATACAAATAATATCGAAACAACGATGTGTGAGGTATTTGTTGATTTTATTTTGTTTCGCTGCTGAAGGAAAAATATTTGCTCCTGCCTCCCGTCCCAAGAAAACTAATTTTACTGCCGCCGGCCATGGCTTGGCCGCGCCGGAGAGTCCACATACTGGTGACAAGTGACGCGCATCAGCCGGGGGCGGATCAACAAGCAATGCAGCGGGCTCGCGGAACTGATCACTGCGGCGCTTCCCTGTGGACCTTGTAGGTCATCGAGGGCAGACTGCATCCGCGCGAACGATAGCGGCCGCCGCCATGCGCGTATGCTGGGAAGCTTGTGTTTCGCGATGGGCTAATCAGATCTAATAAAACACTTAGTTAACCGTTCATTAACAAAAGGATAAAGACTTAATTACCCTTTTAAACGAAGGGACAGATCTCACAGGTACTCCTATCCCTTTGCAAGGAGTACCAAGGTACCGTAAAAAATGCCATAGATGGAGTCAGCTTATAGATACATTTGAACCATATATATATATATATATATAGGGACGCGCTATTTGACTCCCAGGGAGTAGAATAGTTATTCTACACCCACCCTCTATCTTCACAACCGCATATGATTTTTATGTCACGTAAATTTTGCCTTATGTATTGAGTCAAGGAGAACGTAAGAAAAAATATAAATGACAAAAAAAAAATATTTACGTGACGTTGCAAAAATACGACAAAAATACACTTATTTGTGTTGTTTTTATGACTTTTACGTCATTTTAACTCATTTTTTATGTCGATTTTTTCTATTATGGGTCAACATGACGTAAATATTTATGTATGTAACATAATTTATTGATGTAACAACGTAAAAAAATTGTGGGTGCAAAATAAGTTATTCTGCACCCTGGGTGTCAAATAGGGTTTCTATATATATATATATATATATATATATATATCTAAACTATAATATTAGGATAGGTGGTGATGGTACGTCATTTTTATTTCCGGTTTTGCCCTCCCACCAAGTCACATATTACGCACCAATGCCACCGTTAAGTCAAAATAACGCTTCGCATTGAAAATCCCCTCCCTCACCTCCGCTCCCGCACCGGATTCTCCGCATCCCGTAGGCCCAGCGCGTCGCCCGGCTTCTCCGCCGCCGGCAGGGCCCCCGCCACGCCCCAGTTTCTCCGCCGACGTCAGGTCCCGCGCGCCGCCCGGCGTCTCTGCCGTCCCCGCCACCGGCAGGGACCTGCGCCGTCCCGTCTCCTCCGCCGCCGGTAGGCCCCGCACGCCGCCCAGCTTCTGCCTCACCCCACGGCCATCCTCCATTCCATGGAAAAGCCGGCAAGAGCGCTTGATCGTGGGAGCTTGATGCGGTTACTTTTTTTCCTCTTTTATTCGATTTTCCTTTTTCCTCTTTCTAAAACTGAAGCTGAGATTGCAGACCAGTTCCTTCCTGAAGCTGATGTTCGTGTTTGATTGTAGTCAAATTTCTGTATCTCTACTATAATATAGGAGTCTGCGGTCGTGATGGTCGGTTGGTGGTTCGTACGTCGTCGGTGGTCTGTCGATCGGCAGACGATTGGAGTCATCCTGATCGCATGCTCACATCCACGATTGAAGTCATCCTGCGCCACCGCCCGGAGAGGTCTCGGTCTCCACAGCATGGTCGACGCCCGCCGCCGTCGAAATCCACCCGCGACCTAGCCACTCCATCCTCCTATCGAGCAGGTCACGTCGGCGCCATCTCTATCGTCTGCCGATCGGCGCATCATCGGGAGGAGCTCTCCGTCGCGTCGAGCACAACGTCCTCCATCCCCACCGCCGGAGCTGAACAGGAGGTTCGTGCGCTGCTGCTCGATGTGCTACAGGAGGAACATGGGCGGCTGCGCTCCTTCTCTCCTCCCGCCCTCCCCTCCCCGCACCTTCTCCTCTCCTACCATGGCCCGCCCAGGCCACAGTGACGAACGAGGAGGCCAGCCGGCTCACACGCCCCTGCTGCAGTTGACTTTGTCTTGGCTCCCATCCCCTTCATTGGACATCTTTTCCTAATTCTACGGCTGACCTACAACACCTTTTCTTCTCCCTACCAGAGGTTGCAGGTGTGCACAGAAACTGTTTGTGTAAATGCCTAAGAGTAAAGACTGCTCCTGGAAGAATGCCCACACATCAACTTGGATTCGTAAGTTACCTACAAAAAGAAACCTGGATCCGGCTCTCAGATGTGTTTCTCTTGATGCTTTATGTGTTTCAATACTTATTTTTGGTTCCAATTAATTTACAAGTTGTATTGTTGTGCATAAATTCACGTATCAGGTTGTAGCAGATTAGATTTTGCCAGTTCTATTTTAGTGGGGGAGAAACACCAAGGCAGAATGAAAGGTATATGCTCTACATTAAATTAACTAAACTACAGCCGTGTTTCCATATCTGTAATTAACAAAGGCTGTGGCTAATTAGTCACATCAATCATTTTTTGTCTGTTTAGCTAGACTTGTAACTGATCAATGTTTGGCTCATGGCTTGCAGCCGGGAACATATATACTTCTACCATGGCCACTATGGGATGCAGATGGCGGCATGGCTGTACGGGTCTCTGATTGTGGATGTGGCAGATGGGGAGGAGGAACCGCTCAAGTATGACGGCGAGTTGAACCTGCTGCTGAGTGATTGTTACCATGAGAGCATCTACAACCAAATGGTCGGCCTCTCATCCAGCCCATGAGATGGATCGGCGAGCCGCAGGTAACCGTCGATTATTGATCTCAACCAAACTGTGCTTCTGTACGTTCTTGCTACAGGTGTAGTATTTGATATTTCAGCTATATGCAGTTTTCATGGTAGAATTTTTTTTATGATTGATGAGACTAACAATCAGGACCGTCCAAAAACAATCCAAAAGACAAAATAATAGTACATGTAGACCTCAGAAAAAGCACACGATTTCTGTCCTCTTCTGTATATTTGAACTGGAATGACCTAGAAAACTTCAGTTAACTGGTGGACTGGGTGCTTTAACGATCGTGCAACATCCTTTAGTTTGAAAAACTAACACATCCCGTTCCTACTATAATTTATTATATTTCATACTTTGTAATTTTTCAGACATTGCAGGTTCAATTATTGTTGTGCAATAGTACAGTTAAGGAAAAGATTGTTGGTAGACCATACAGATGTGCAGGACAGTAACTTACTTGAGTACATGAGTTTAGTCCTGATTCATTTTCATTCTATCTCTCATAAGCTCGTTAAGGAATATACGCTATTCCTATTGAGTAACACCTATCGTTTTATTTCGCTAAGTTTTATTGAGTAACGCCTGTTGCCAACATGATCTGGGAGCTTCTAAGATTTTCTCAAGACATAGTAACTGTTGCAGATTGCATGCTTAGGGATGTACTGACTATAAGCAGGCTTGATTGATAATACTGTTGATTTATTCATGCCTGCTTAGTTTACCTCACATGACTTTACGTCCATAGCTTTAGGACCTCATGAATCATGTCCCTGGCTTGGTTGTTTCCAGAGCTTGCTATAAATTGATTTCACTTGACTGCAAGGGTGATTATCCATCATGGTTTAAATTGCTTTAGGACCTCATGAATACCCTATGAGTGATTATAAGATTTCCCAGGCACACTTTTACTGAACTTTCCATATACTGAAATGAACTAACTTTTTTGAGCATCCATGAACATTTCTATAGGTGGATAACATAGCCTTCCACACATTGGTTTCCTCTTCTAAGTAATGGCCTTTTCAGATCCGTTTCAAGGGCAATTCCGCCGAGGATGTAAAAGTGTCGGCGAGAAAGGCGGCATCTACGTGAACATGTTCGTCGATGATGATATGACGTGCCCTAACGAGGAAGGCTCTTCCTACGCATGGTGTGTGTCAACTACAAATTTTTGTGATCACTTGCTTCTTTAATCAAGAATAGTTTCTGCACTAATTAATCTTGTTTTGTGTTGAAAAGTGAAACTTTGTCACAAGTCTCCAAAGTACACTATGAAAGACAATCAGCATTGCGCCCAGATTCAGATATCACTAAAGTATTAATGTTTTGAGAAATGAAGTTACCAATTGGATAATCCGAGGAAACTTTAACCTAGATGTTCAAACTCAACCATGTTTTGGTTTCTAGAGAATTATCTCTGGCCATAGCCAAATGATCGTTAGATGACATTCCGAATCTCTGATTGTGAAGTAATCATAATGGAAAATTTGACCTAGCGCTAAATCTTTATTACACTAATTTTGAAGTTAAAATTTTTAAGTGAAAAAGAAAAAAAACTACAATGGTACCCCCACCAAGACCCAGACGTGGCTGAGACGGGTAGCTAGATCTGAGAGAGGCGAGCACCAAACTTGCTTAGTTTGTGTTCGGCCTTCAATATAACATTTCCCTAGCCGTTCTGTTGGCCGGGAGACAATATCCGAGTGTTTGTAACTTGGTAACATGATCGACGGAAAGCGCTGAGCTGCCATCAAACAGGCCAATAAATTCAAGGTTGCAACAGTTGGCGACAGTATGAGCGGTGAAAGGGGGAAGAGTCTGTTCGGTCATCAAAGTGCCGTGTATCGCTTGGATGGTTGGGACCCTCCTATCTTAAGCGTACAAGGGAGTAGATCTTAGTTAATAAGAGGTAGGGGTAGGGACGCGGACTTCTGACTCTCGGGTATGCCTGCTCCTGATATACGGAAAAAAATGTGGAAAATTCAGAAATTTTCGAAAAATTCTGAAAATACTTAGCTCAAAGATTACCAGATATTCTACACATGTAAATATTTTGGTCATGAAATATTTTGCGTTGACTTCTGGGCAAAAAAGACAAATCTCTGACGAATATAGTGTGTATATAGCGTCATTTTTGGCAAATCTTCAACCCAGTTTGCAATAAACGTTATTTTTTGACACAAATTTGCGTACGGGTGTAATACTTAATGATGTTTGCCTGACTGAAAGTTTCGAATTTTTTTGAAGTTTTTTGAATTATTAAATTATTTTCAAATATCAGTTGCAGGCGTACCCCAGAGCCACTGTGTATTTTCGGTAGGGGTAGGTAGTTACTTGGGTCTGTTCTTTCTATGCATACATAGTTGAATTATGACTATCGAATCATTTCAAACAAAGTGGAACCTTAATGTTTCTCAAAAAATGTGATTTCACGTATAACAATATCTTATTTATCGAGTAAACAAAAAATTTGGTGACCGTAGCAACGCACGGGCATTCAACTAGTATCTATACTATAATATTGCAATAGGTGGTGATGGTACGTCTTTTTCGATTTCCGATTTTACCCTGCGAGTTAGGAAATATTACAGCCATTGCCACCGCTTACTGATATTTACCGGTTCGGTGTTCCCCAAATCCAGCAGACAGAGACAAGAGGGGCACGATGAGGAGGACGGTGGCGGCGCGGCACAAGATCGGCGACCGGGCGACGAGCAACGTGGTGGTGCGGCTGCGGACGCCGGAGGGCCGGGACGAGTTGCTCTACTGCCACTCCGCCGTGCTCGCCGCCGGGAGCGGCTACTTCGCCGACCGCCTCTCCGACGCCTGGCCCACCTGCCAGATCCTCGACTCCCGCTACTGCGTCGAGGTCCGCTGCCCGGACCCGGACCTCAGCTCCCGCGTCTCCCGCTTCGGCGTCCGCGGCGCGCTTGCCCTGCTCCAGGCCGCCGCGCACCTCGGCTGCGGCCGGATCGCCGCCGCCTGCGCCGACTTCCTGGAGCTCGCACCCGCCGAAAATCCGGCTCCTCCCGCATTGGCGGCTGGCTCCCCCGGCGATGGCTCGCCTCCCGGAGCGCCCCGCGTCCCCATCTTCCCCGTAGATGGCGGGCATGTCCTCACCCGCGCGACTCCGCCTCCCTCCGTCCTCCTCTTCCCAACTCGATTTCTCATGGTTAGGTTCCCCACAGAGGAGGGGCTTGTCCTCAGTGTACAGACGGCGTTATTTTCATTGACAGGAGAAGAAGCAGTTCAGAGTTGAACCACTGAATACTATATGTTCTGCTGAAGTTTAGTTTCGCTGTGATTTTATACACATGGTGTGGGCTGCTCTATATACTCATCGCGGCTCCCAATCCCCATCCTGTCATATGATATGAATAAGAACCTTGCCTTCTCTGTAAATCCTCATCGTGGCTCACAGCTTGAGCGAACTTGGCACTCCTTTTCTGGACCCAATAATTGTATTGAATAGCAGGCTACGGGAAAGCAGGGATTTTGGTCGATTCCTTCATAGGGACTTCTCATGATCTCAATCATTGTATGTCTCGTAACAATTTTTACTTATGGCCAGTTAGCTAAACTTCAAAGTTTGTTCTATAACCTTTTTATCTTGTTACCCAGAGGTTGTTACTACTGTCACCATTTTATTTGGTTCCTTGATCCTCCAAATGTTGAGCAGCTAGCTACTGCCTCAGCATCATACCAACCCCACCCTAGACTTTTATGGGGGTGAATTAGATCATTTTACGAGTCACAAGAATAATCAGTTCATGTAACTGTCGATCTGTCACAGCACTGGCACGGTATATACTGCAATTTCAATATCACACTTTCAGATTAAGCGGAACATTCCCATGGAGACAATTCATATCTTAGAAGAGCATTCAGATAAACTATATGGTTGTGAACTAAGCTAAAAAATCCTTGTTTGTCCATGCTCTCCCAAGAAGTGCCTAACGCGAGCCTCGAGTAGCTGAATCTGGTTTGGTTGCATCCCCAACTCCAGTACAACTACTACAGTTGATAGGATGTTTGCTTCACTTTAAGCGCTTACTATTTTCAATAGTAGAAAGAACCCAGCCATATGTATTTATCTTCACAACATAGTAACGGTTCAATGAATCCATATCATCTTCCGAGTGCCTAATAATGCCTCATGTCATTATTTGCAATAGTATTTCTATGCCATGCCTAAAACTAAATTATGCACATTTGCAAATTGTCCTAACAATAAATTTCCCAATATCATGCAAATTCTACAGATATTCCAGAAAAACAATACTTATGTGACTGGTATAAGAATTGCAAAATGTTTCTAAGCATATATTTGTGCACATTGTAGGTGCATTGCAGAAGGAAGGTGCCCATCAGCTCAACGGACCTGCTTATACTGTGAATAGTTTGATAGATATTCTTCAAAAAAAAAAAAAAACGGTCGTATTCATCAAAATGAACAAGCCAGGCGGAGAATTGAGTTTCTTAGTAGCAGCAATAAGGTTGTTACATCGGAATGGAAAAGCTTATTATTGCAGACAAATAAAATTCTTCATAAATAAATATTTTTTGACAGAACCGTTCAGGACTGGAGTGGTTAAAACAGAGTGACGGAGACACGGCTTATTTTGTTGTGAAACATCTTAAAAGGCGAAGAATATTAATAAATTACATGCTTCGAACTGAACATGGCAAAATGACCAATCAAGTAGATGAGCTACATAAGATGGCTACAAATTTCATGTTACGTAATTGCTATTTATGCTATGAACCATAAATGTTGATCTACGTGTTCTTGTTTTTCAGTAGGTTCTCATTGCATTACATTAATGAAAGAAATTTGTACACTTGTGACCATGGAACTATTTATCGCCACATCGTCAGCAACCCTTTGATTTTCTTGCTCTTTGCTATGGTTGTGGAGAAGGAAAGTCAGATTGCTCGACGGAATTGTTGGTAAAAATTAGTGGGATAAAAATTAGTTTAATAGAACAGTTGCAACCCAAGATGTTTGATTTATTTTGGTGGTACCAATCAAAGTTAACTTTAAACATAAGATTATTCTTAAAAATAAGATGTTTGATTTATTTTGGTCCGTTGCAACGCACGGGCATTTTGCTAGTATACTACTCCCTCCGATCCATAAAAAGTGTCGCCCACCTAGTACAAAGTTTGTACTAACTTAGTACAAAACGAGCGACACTTATTATGGATCGGAGGGAGTATAATATTGCAATAGGTGGTGATGGTGCGTCCTCTATTTACCCTTATTGTTTAGCCTATTTACAACCAGTGCCACCGCTAATTATTACAATGTTGAACCGTTTTGTTTTTCTTTTTTTCTCTTTTCATTAAAGTATCTTCCTCCTCTGCTCTTTCTAGGCTCCTCACGCACGAGAAGCTCGCTGGCGCTGCCGCCCCACAACTCAAGCTACCACTCCACGCCGCCGACTGCCTCACCAGGAGCGTTCATCCCCGAGCCCCCTGCCCAAGATCGAGCGGACCTCCTTCCGTACGACGTACCACACGCAAGTCCACGCTTTACGCCCCTGCTTGGCTTGGTCAGCAGAAAGGCGACGCCTCCACACAGTGCATCCGGCCTCCTCCAAGGCTCCCAGCGAACAACCCAACGCACCTCCTCTCTGCTACCCGACGACGCCCCCGTCGAGACAAGGCCGGAGAAGGGTGGCGACCTTCAGCTCGTGCACAACTCGCAGTGCAGCTGGCGGAATCAACGCGTCGCTGCCGAAATCGAGTCCGCCGCCGTCCGAACCGAGGGCCCCGCCGCCGGTGGAATCGACCCCGGCTCAAGGCCCTGCTACAAGATCCCCGTGGCAGTACTCTCGCTGGCCTCCTCCGCGGCGTACTCCCTGCATCCTGCACGTCCTCCCCGCCTCGAGGTCGAGCCGTACCCCTCCGCCATGAACAGGACCCGCGACAAGAGCTCCTCTGGCACGATTCCCCACAGAGTGACAGAGGGACTCGCGCTCGCCGCCATGGCGACGTATTCCCTGCGTCCTGCAAGGCTGCAACCTTCCCGTCGCCGCCTCAATGTCGAGCCATAGCCCTGGGGCATGAACAGGACCGACGAGCGGAGCTCCTCCCGCACGAACCAGTTCAGGCTGAGCATGTGTACTGTAATCATCTCTTCCATCGATAAGCCAGACTGCTGACAATCCTTCTAACAAGCTGGATGCACCTCGTTGCCGGCTTTGATCTGGTACAGATGCGTATATGTTTTAATGTTGGTGTCTTTAGCCACATTTTTGTCATGTCAGTCTTTGAATTGTGGTAGTTTTATTTCCAGGTTATAGGAAGGAGAAGTCTCTTGGGTTGCTCAGGGTAAGTCTCCTGAAGCTGTTCCTCACCATGAAGGTGAGAAACTCTGTATTTCCTTGTTCCTCTACTGGAGTGTACTTTGAATAGGTTGACATGGTGTCACTTGATGGAGCTGCAAAGTTCCTCCTTGAAAAAGGCCATGAGGAGTCCAGTATGAGAAGTTAGTACTCGCATTTATTTTTAGTTCTGAAGCTCTATGAGTACGGGTACTAAACAAAATGAAAGCTAATTTTATTTCCTCTATTGAATGGATTTAATTTGATAATCATGCCTTGGTGTTGTGGTTATGCTATTGTAATAACTAGAAATATACCTCGCGCGTTGCGGCGGAAATCTCTTTAATTTTTTTATCGTGTAGCATATAAGACCCACGAAATTTGAAGTAGTTCATACAAATATGGAAATTTCAACTTATCATAATTGTTGAAAGGCTAAAGTTAATAGACATGTTGTTTTTTGTATTTGACGATTGAAAATTGGTGACGTGGACAATTGGATGGATGAAAAGTAGATGGCATTGGTATGTTGCATGCAAGAAAATATTGTTTTGAATGAGTGTTAGTGGGATGACATGGACATTTGTTTGGCTAAGGGAATGAATGATGTGGATATGTTGCATGTTGAGATAGAAAATAATTAATGCATGTTAGTGGGGTAGCTTTGTAAGAGGTATATATATCCTCAAGCTACTTGGTGTTGATGGTGTTGATGTTGTAAACTATATATTATCCTCAAACTTCTAAAATGAAGCAAATGTTATGTGTGTATAAGAAGGATTAAAACCAGAGAAGTATATTCACATTCCAAATTCTACTCAACTATACACTAACACTATTTTTTATTGTAGTTTTGCTCCTTGTGACATTCAACAATCATTACGGTAGTATATAATAACGATTACATAATTGAACGCAAAAAATAATTCCAGACCTTCTCCCCACTTTAATCCATAAGCTGGCATCTTCACAAGTTTAAGTCCTAAATAAATGATTTGAATTGTTGCACTGTTCATGTTAATTGGTGTTTGGACCGTAGCAGAGCACGGGCATTGTGCTAGTATGATATCAACGGGCCTATGCCAAGCATATCACCATACTGTCCAATCAAGTGGATTGTATGTTCAAAGGACTATACGCCACCAATGACTGTAAGTCAAATACTCGTTTGCTGAAAAAAGAAAGAGCTTCCTAGCTACTGTAGTTAACTGGATCTTGTCCGTTAGTCAGCAACTCTACCTATTTCTTTCTTGGCATCAAAGAATCGCAACACCAACTGCTTCAAGATCTAAACCGAAAGTACTACTCTGTTGTGTCCAAAACCAAGCACCACAAAGTCCACGACCGATCACATGCATGCCCCATCAGCAGTAGCAACTAACCCGTTGTGCACATATGTTAGCTGAAGTTTTTCCTTTCAGAGATTAAATGGCTCTCCGTCTATGCCTCGGTTGATAGAGATTTTTTTTAAGAGTCTGAATCCATTTTCAAAAGCAATTCAACTTGTACTTCCGTGAAACATCTATTTTTTTTTTTTTACCTTTTATAAATCGGACTTTCGAAAATCTCAGTCGTAGAATTAGCAAAGGCATAAAAGATTCAATAGCAATATATCACTCGAGTGTTTCGCAGAAGCTGCCCGATCGACGTCCAACCATAATTGAGGATCTTGTCCTAGGTTCGTACAACATGCAGTAGCTGCGAGACCGTAAGGGGTTAAGTAGCTAGCATGCGACCGTTCACGAGCTAGCTAGCAGCATGCAAGTTGCACAATAAGTTAACCCTAGCCCTAGCAACTCCAGTTTTTTGTTAACACACCTAGCGACTCCAGTTAAACCGCCGACAAATCATGCGTATTTTGGGGCAACAACGACTGCATCTGCATGTGCCGCCCCTAGCTAGGTTTCCCGCTGCGGTTCGATCAGGCCGGCTATATGCATGGACCGATGGACGATAGGAGTGTGGCGTTTTGGAGCTCGGGCTTCATGAAGTTCATTTTTTCAAACGTTCGAAATTTGTAATTTGAAGTTTCAAAATTCGTTATATTTTATGTTGGGAAAAATGATAAATGGGTAGATCTGAATCAGTGAATGGATCATATTTTTAAAAACTTCAAAATTGATCAGATTTATCTTTTTTATGTAGCCTAAGATATTACTAATTTGCATTAAAATTTTGCAGACCGGTAGATCTTGACGTATCTACACCTAGAATGTTTTGTTTGATTCTTTTGAATTATAAAAATGACAATTTTCCAAAATACCGAGCTTTGTGAAGCTCGGCCTCCATTTGCAGTGTGCGTGGACGGTGCGTCACGGTAGCTACTATAGCTAACAATGTTGACTTTTGTAGAGATAATTGATGTGGTTTTAATCAACCTAAGTATGCATGATTAAGAACTGTTAGCTAGCTGTTGCTGAAGGACGTTCCAACCAGACATCTTAATTCGGAAATATTGCACCACACTCTTCGGTGTGGTCCAAAAAGCTCAGACGCTGAAGCTGCCGGTGGACTCATGCAGGCCGGCATATAGATCCCACAAGAGAGTATCTGCAGTTGGAGAGAGCTATCTTAGCTGTGTTTACCTCTCAGTCACAGTGTCAGCTCTCGTTTTACATATGACGCTGACGTTGCTGGTTAGAAAACACGTGGACCGTCGACATCTATGAAAATACAACGCTTCTAACAATAGTAGGAATATACTTATACATTTTTTGACAGTAGATATATTAATATCAATAAGATATCAATACGTGTCTGCACCAACAGAATATCAACAACTAGGGGAGACCTAAAGAATGCACACGGCCAAAAAAGATAAAGAATAAGAAATGAAACAAAAAAAAGATCCCGCCATATATACTGATCAATCGCTCGCAGCAGCCTGAAAGGAACCACCAAAACTACACCTAAAACTACATGAGAGGCTCTCTAAAAGCGACGTTTCTAAGAAAGGAATGGTGCAACTGAAACTATTGTGCTTGGTCCAACTTAATGGAATCCCGAATTATAAAATTGTCATATGTATGTGACAACCTAGATTCTCCTAAAACCTATCTTTCTAAACCATAGCAAAGCTTTGGATGGGGAATGATATCTCGGGCTTTCCCAAGAATATTCTCCAACTACATTAGAGTAAGAGGAAAAATCAGAGCAAGTTGTTCGAGCTGTAACTTAGGGTTTATGATGTACTCTCTCTCTCTCTCAATACCATTTGGTTATTAAATAAGATGTTAGAAAGGCTACGCCCGTATGTATACAATACTTGTATTCATAATAGTGATGATATAGAGTCGATACAAATACAAACAACAGAAAATGAGGAGGATACAAGCGATTGTACTGCTGCATACCACCCTCGCCGCAAGCCCGCAACTAAGCATAGTACGCAAAGACTTCTGCTTCGGTGCAAACACATCAATGATCGAAATTGCTACGTACCCCTTGATAGTTTTAGGTAAGATGATCATTAGTTGAGATTAAAACTTGCCGCTCCGTTATTGAGAGTAAAGCGACATAGCGGAAGGCTCCACGCGGCGGTGAATCGGGAGATGGAATGATTGGAATTCTGGTGGAGGAGAGGAAGGGAAAATAAATAAATTTTATGCAAAATGGATTCGACAAAAAAATATAGAGCCCAGAGTTTTAGGGGGCTTGACTTGGAAGAGCACCTTTAGTAGTCTCAAATAATATATTGTAGCGTGTTCTCTAAAATCATTTTAGACGCTCTCTTTTTTTGTACACTAGATGCGGCCCAACTGACCGGCCGGGAGTTGAGTTACCGTTGTGCATTCGCTTTCACGGAGGAAATAGTAAAAACATAGTTGGTGATCACCGGAACATCTCCCGACCTTTTCTTAAGGAAGTTGTTGTGATCCAGGACCAGGAGGCAAAGCAAAACACTGCAGTATGAAGTTCTCAAACAACCCACCTCGATCTCCTCCCAAGTCCTACCTGCTCCTATAAATACCCTTCCCGCGCGCGGTGTCACTCACTCACTCCAGGCAAACATTTGTTGCTGACAGAGGGAAGTAGAAGGCAACCACCAACAGGGTCATCAGCCATGGGCATGTTCGCCGTGACCAAGGTTTCCGAGGGCCCCGTCCGTCCCTCCGCCGAGACGCCGTCGGAGACGCTGCCCCTCGCCTGGGTCGACCGCTACCCGACGCACCGCGGCCTCGTCGAGTCCGTGCACGTGTACCGCAACGCCGCCGCCGCCGAAGAGAAGAAGACGAAGCCCCCGGCGGCGGTGGTGCGGGGCGCGCTCGCGGAAGCGCTGGTCCACTACTACCCGTTCGCTGGGCGTATCGTGGACGGCGACGTCGCGGGGCGCCCCAACGTGCTGTGCTCCGCCGACGGCGTCTACTTCGTGGAGGCCACCGCGAACTGCACCCTCGCCGACGTCAACTTCCTGGACCGCCCGCTGCTGCTCACCAAGGAGGAGCTCGTGCCGTACCCGACGCCGGACCTCTGGACCGTCGAGCCGCACAACAGCCTCGCCATGATACAGGTCGTGCTATTTTTTTTTTAACTACGTTTCGTTTTGCTTTCACGTTCTCTGCCAGAAAGTCGACGAGGAAGCGATCTTGAAAGTAAATCAGGGGCAATTCTGTTACAAACGCGCACGTGAAACCTTTTTAATGGCTGTACTCTTTTGAACGAACAGGTCACGACGTTCACCTGCGGTGGCTTCGTGATCGGCCTGCGCACCAACCACGCGGTGGCCGACGGCACGGGCGCGGCCCAGTTCCTGAACGCCGTCGGCGACCTTGCACGCGGCCTACCGGAGCCACGCGTCAAGCCGGTCTGGGGGCGCGACAGCTTCCCCGACCCGACCATCAAGCCCGGCCCGCTCCCGGAGCTGCCGACGCTGGCCCTGGAGTACATCGCGTTCGACTTCCCGGTCACCTACATCGACAAGGTCAAGTCGCAGTACGCCGAGTTCACCGGCGGCAAGCACTGCTCCGGCTTCGACATCGTGATCGCCAAGCTCTGGCAGTGTCGGACCCGTGCCATCGGCCCTGCCGCTGCCGCCCCCGTCGCCGCAGACGTGAAGCTCTGCTTCTTCGCCAGCGCGCGCCACGTGCTGAAGCTGGAGCCAGGCTACTGGGGCAACGCCATCTTCCCGGTGAAGGTGTCGGCGCCGGCGGAGAAGGTCGCCGGCTCATCGGTGGTCGAGCTCGTCGGGGTGGTCCGGGAGGCGAAGCGACGCATGGCCGAGGAGTGCATGAGCTGGGCCGAGGACCGCACCGGCGGGCGCGACCCGTTCCAGATGACGTTCGACTACGAGTCGGTGTACGTTTCGGACTGGAGCAAGCTCGGGTTCTCCGACGTGGACTACGGGTACGGCACGCCCATGACGGCCGGCCCGCTGGTGAACTGCGACCTCATCGCGTCGGTCATCGTCATGAAGGCTCCAGCGCCGCTCGCCGGCACGCGCCTGCTGGCCAGCTGCGTCACCAAGGAGCACGCCGACCACTTCGCCGGCCTGATGAGAGAGGATCTCGTCTGAGCGTACATACGTACGTGCAGCCATGCGTTCGTGCGAGCAAAAACTGAAGCAAATCGAGATCACTTAAATTATGTGGAAAAATAAGGTGAGCGCGGTACGATATGGTACACTATTAAATTTGTTTGAGTCGCTTTGCAAAACGGTCAGATGACGTCGGTGAGTGTTCGTTACAGTTTGCTGGCTGTTTCGTTTGTACGAGAGCAAAGTGATCTGTGGAAGCTATGTTCATACCGTGGTACCTGCTATCTGAATATATGAATGGATGTGTCTTTGCGTGTAACAATGGCAATAGCGTTTTGTTCATGTACATCATTTCAAATACTGGTTTACTGTTGCTCGGTCGTGTGTAAAAAGTTGGTTTTCTCTGAATCGACCAAGGTACTTATTCCCGGCGTTAATACGGAACTCAATTCTTTTAGATAAACAGGAAGGCTCTCCCCGGCTCCATTGCAATAACGAAACCTTCACACAAGTCTCCAACATTTTCAGTTTTCTCACCGCCCCTCCGGGCACTTACTTCGTAAGACTGCTACTCTGCCCTAGCAGTTCAAACCTAGCAAAACGGAACTGAATTTCACCCCCCAGTCGTGAAATAATTTGCTTTCATTAAGATTCTTCTTGTAGATTATCTTAAAAATGCACTACTACCTCCGGTCCGAAAAAATTGTTGTGAAGATTGTACTGTCGTTGTACAACATACGTATATAGGCCACGACATATATTTCGGATCGGAGGGAGTACATTGTTAAGTCTACAATTGTAGTGAGACGTAGTGATCCATTTTTGGTAAAGCTTAACTGCGATGTGATATCTGTATATGTTAGGACGCTATTTTCAGTGTGTACAATAGTACGGTCGAGCACTGTTCCATGAGCAATCGAGATGTAGATACATTCACGTTAAATGCTGCCTTGTTGGATTACCATGCGCAGCTTTCGTGCATTAATAACATGAACGATGACCTTCCTCGAACAAACAATACTAGGTAGGAGTACGCGGCCCTTCTCAATCATTCAGTACAACACAAGCCCTACTCGCAGATCTCAGGAAATAGAGTCCATTCAGTTAGCAGTACTACATTGCTTTCTTGCAAGAAACTCCAAAGGGGCTGGTACGGTGTTTATTTAATTTGCACGTGTCAGGTAAAGAGGAGACCGATTGTCTTTCGGCCACGTTGGCCTATGAATGTGATGCCAACAGGCATTCATGGCGCACGACTTTCGTTTGAGCTCGTACTAGCTGAACTTTGATTGTTATCGACGCTTAGTTTGCTTTGCTGACATGAAGTAGCCAGATAAGACTGATAAAACTCTGGGAATAATTTGGTGATTTGTTGCCTCCAATGAACGGAGAGAAGAGACAGAAAGTCGTTGCACGGAGCAAAGAGTTTGTGCTACTATTTCTAGCTGTTGTCGACAACGGCAAAGTCTCTAGCAGACATCGATGGAGAGGAAGACCAAGGTGCGGAAGATTCAGACGATGAGAAGTGACCAATCAGCCCAAGCAGTGGCCTGAAACCCGACCCACGCATACTACAGCCTATCGTGGTCCAAGTGCTACTTCGTCCAGCTTCTTGCCACAAAGCCCCACCATGATCCCACCAAGCGGTGCGCCGTTTCCAGCCCAATATGGGCCTGCTAAAATATGCCGTAAGGTGCTCTCCACTGGGAGCTCCTATTCTACGCGTTTTGCGTCGCGTACACATCTGGATTAATTTGACTCGGCCCGTTTACGCATTTAAGCCGACCTATGCCAGCGATATTACGCATTTACAGGGAGCTCCTATACAACGCTCTTAGCGCTGCTTGGCGTGCGTACGCGTACCCACGCGGTGGAAGCTACGTACGTTCGTGGGCCCTGGCCCATTTCCCCGCAATGACCTCCTGTATGTTTACTGTTTCGTGCATGTGCACGTTAGCTAACGTTGTAAGGATTGAGCGAGACTGCGAGAGTGCACGCGTATGTTTACTGTTTCGTGCATCTGTTCGTTAGCGAACGCGGAACGATTGAATGAGAGTGTAAATGTACAAACAGCGTGCTTCATATCAGTTCAGTCGCGTTCGTACAAAGCGGAAAATATCTGAGCATGAACATGGTAAAGTTTTACTGTTTTCATGTTTTGGCCTATCGTTCGCTGGTTCAGACAGCATATTACGCTATCAGAAACCACACATCATGCAAAACCCAGAAATATAAAATGGGTAGTTTCACAGAGAACATGAATACTTAATGTCAGTTAATATTGAACCAAAAAATGACATTGAACAAAAAAGTCAATTAATCTAAATTATTAGTGAACCGAAAATGCTTGTGAACCAAAAATAACAGTGAACCAAAAATGTCATGAAAAAGTAAACCAAAAATGCCGGTGAACCGTAGGTAACCAAAACTCGGATGAACCGAAAATAATTGTGAACCAAAACATTCATAGTCAAAATCTGAATCATTTTCAATAATAATTATTTTTCAAAATCCAAACAATTTCAAACATCTGAAAATATGATCATTTTTTAAAAAATATAAACAATATTCAAAAATGAACATTTTTCGAAATATCAGTGAACCGAAAATAATAGTGAACCAAACATGCCGGTGAACCGAAAATGATATTAAACCAAAAAGAAATTAAAAGTAGGGTGAACCGAAAATAACACTGAACCAAAAATAGTAGTGAACCGAAAATATTAGAGAACAAAAAATGGCGATGAACCAAAAATGCCGATGAGCCAAAAATTTAATAGTGAACCGAAAATGCCGGTTAACCAAAAATATTAGTGAATCGAAAATAATAGTAAACCAAAAATGATATTGAACCAAAAGGAAACTAAAAGTAGGGTGAGCCGAAAATAATAATGACCCGAAAATGTCGATGAACCAAAAATTATAGTGAACCAAAAATGTCGGTGAGCCGAAAATATCGGTGAACCGTAGGTAACCAAAATTTGGATAAACCGAAAATAATTGTGAACCAAAATATTCATAGTCAAAATCTGAATCATTTTCAATAATAATTATTTTTCAAAATCCGAACCATTTTCAAACATCTGAATCATTTTTTTAAATGAGCATTTTTCAAAAATATAAACAATATTTGAAAATGAACATTTTTCAAAATATCAGTGAACTAAAAATAATAGTGAACCAAACATGCCGGTGAACCGAAAATAATAGTGAACCGAAAATGATATTAAACCAAAAAGAAACTAAAAGTAGGGTGAACCGAAAATAACACTGAACCAAAAATAGTAGTGAACCGAAAATATTAGTGAACCAAAAAATGGCGATGAAACGAAAATACGGGTGAACCAAAAATGTTGATGAGCCAAAAATTTAACAGTGAACCGAAAATGCCGGTGAACCAAAAATATTAGTGATTCAAAAATAATTGTGAACCAACAATGATATTGAACCAAAAGGAAACTAAAAATAGGGTGAGCCGAAAATAATAGTGAACCGAAAATGTCGGTCAACCAAAAATAATAGTGAACCAAAAATGTCGGTGAACCGTAAGTAACCTAAATTCGGATGAACCGAAAATAATTGTGAACCAAAATATTCATAGTCAAAATCTGAATCATTTTTAAAAATAAATATTTTTTGAAATCCGAACCATTTTCAAACATCTGAACCATTTTTAAAAATGAACATTTTTCAAAAATATAAACAATATTCGAAAATGAACATTTTTCAAAATAAGAAAAAGTAAATAAAAAGAAACTCAAAAACAAAAAAGGAAAGAAATGGAAAATAAACGAAAAAGAAAAAAGAAATAGAAGCAAAAAAAAATAGAACAAAGAACATTGGGGCGAATAGAAGAACAATGCTGAGAGAAAGAGGAAATGAAGGAAGTATCCAACACATGCGTATCATTGGGCCGGCCCAGAAAGTTCGCGTGGGGTACGCGTTTCCTCGATAGTTGACGCAACAAGCGTCAAATAGGAATCGCCGCATTTACGCCCGCTGTTGCACGTCCATCCGTCCACGTGCCCACCACCATGTGCTGTTTAGCTTTGTTTCCGTGCCTCTCAAAAAAAAAAAAAAACTTCGTTTCCGTGCCCTTTTGCTGCGAGGCCGTTACAAGCCTGATTGTGTATGTACGCAGCTACTAGCTTCTCATTCTCCAAAAAAAAAAGAGAAGACAAAAGCTAGCTAAGCTTGGCTCCAAGAATGCGAACCAATTCTATTATGTATCGTTCGTTTTAAGCATTTTAACTAATTAGTTTACACAAATAAGGAAAGCACACGAAATGTAAAGGAAAAATCACACATTCATCAAAAATGTTTTCAGGACTCATCAAATGTTTTCAGGAACAAAAAGAAACGACAACTAGGAATTTAATGTTCAAGTACCGGGCTATTATGGAAAAAAAATATCAGGAACACAAAAGAAAACACTATTTGTTATCAGATCACATAAACAATATTGTTTCATTTGATCGGCTACGAACGCACTTGATGCTTCACTTAATCTTCAGTTCTTTGTGACTAATCCTTTGCCTGTAGGTCTCCTTCTAATCTTCTATCTTCATTCTCCTTGTTATGCATGAGAATTTGGTATATTTCAGAAAATCTAGGTGATGAACTGAAAAGAGTGAACCAAATATATGTAAGGCGATGAACCTAAAAAAGAATATTGATGAACCGAAAAAAACTGACTCGCTCGTTGAACCAAAAGATTGAACCAAAAGGAGTGAACATGATATATCTAAGGCGGTGAACCAAAATAAATCTAAGGCGATAAACCGAGAATCTAGGTCATGAACCAAAAAGAGTGAACCAAATATATCTAGGGCGATGAACGGAAAATCTAGGCAATGAACCGAAAGGAGTGAACAAGATATATCTAAGGCGATGAATCAAAAAGAGTGAAATAAAAATATCTACCAAAAATCTAGGTGATGAGGCAAACGAGTGAACCAATAAATATTTAAAACGATGAATCAACAAATAGGGGGATGAACGGGAAATAGTGAACCTAATATATCTAAGGGATGAACAAAAAATATCAAAGCGCTATGAACCGAAATGACTGAACCAAATATATCTAACAAGATGAACAGAAAAGGAGTGAATCAAATATATCTAAGGAGAAGAATCAAAAAGAGTGAACCAAATATATCTAAGGCGATGAACCGAAAATCTAAGGTGGTGAAATAATAGGAGTGAACCAAAAAATATCTAAAGCGATGAACTGGAAATCTAGGTGATAAAACGAAAGGAGTGAACCAAAAAATTTCTAAGGCGATGAACTGAAAAAAATAGGGAGATGAACTGGAAATAGTAAACCTAAGATATCTAAGGGACGAACAAAAAAATCAAAGCGCGATGAATCAAAATGAGTGAACCAAATATATCTAACGCGATGAAGCAAAAAGGAGTGAACCAAATATATCTAAGGCGATGAACCGAAAATGTTGACGATGAACCAGAAAAAGTGAACCTAAAAAATATCTATGGAATGAACCGAAAGGATTGAATCAAATAACGATCTAAGGCGATGAACATCAAATAAAGATCTAAGGCGATGAACATAATATATCTAAGGCGATGAACCAAAAATCGTGAACGGAATATATCTAAAAGCGATGGACCAAAAATCTAGGTGATGAACCAATAAGAGTGAAAAAAAAAGAGTGAATAGAATATATCTAACACGATGAACCTAAAATCGCGAACGGGATATATCTAAAAGCGATGAACCAAAAATCTAGGATATGAATCGAAAATCGAGATGATGAACCAAAAAATCTACGTGATGAACCTAAAAAATGAACCGAAAAGGCGATGGACCGAAGAGAGCAAACGGGATATATCTAAGGCAATGAACCGACAAGAGTGAACCAAAAAATATCTAAGGCCATGAACCTAAACAGTGAACCGAAAATTGAGATGATGAACCAAAAAGAGTCAACAAGATATATCTAAGGCGATGAACCATACAAAGTAATATAGGTGATGAACCAAAAAAATCTAGGTGATGAACCGAAAAGACCGAGATATACATAAAGGTGATGAACCAAAAATAGAGTGAACAAGATAAAATCTAAAGCGTTGAACCGAAAAGTCTAGGCGATGAACGGAAAATCTAGGTGATGAACTGAAAAGAGTTCACTATAATACAAAATGGTTCACAATAAAAAGGTTCACAATAAAAATTGTTCACTATAAAAATGGTCACAATAATAATGGTTCACTATAAAAATGGTTCCTATAAAAAATGGTTCCCAACAATAATGGTTCACTATAAAAAATGATTCATATTTAAAATTACAAACCATTTTAAAAATTCGGAACCATTTTAAAAATAAATATTTTTCAAATAGGAACAATTATCAAAAACATAAATTTGACTGTATCGAAATTACAGGTGAATCGAAAATAATAGTGAACCAAAATAATATGAGTATAATAGTAAACCAAAATTCGGGTGAACCAAAAATAATAGTGAACCGAAAAGGAACCAAAATTCGGGTGAACCGAAAATAATAGTGAACAAAAATTCGGGTGAAACAAACATAATAGTGAACAAAAAATGCCTATGAACCGAAAATAATAGTGAACCGAAAGGAATCAAAAGTCGGATGAACCGAATATAATAGTGAACCAAAAATATCGGCAACCTGAAAATAATAATGAACCAAAAAGATACTAAAATTCGGGTGAACCTAAAATAAAGTGACCAAAAAATACTGGTGAAACAAAAATAGATTTTAAAAAAATAGTTCATGTTTTAAAATGGTTCATATTTGAAAACTTGTTAATTTGTAAAAATGATTCAAATTTAGAAATATTAAGATTTGAAAAAATGTATCATTTTTTAAAAAGGTTCAGATTTCGTAAATATTTAAAAATAAACAATTGTGCGGATTTAAAAAAATTCATTTTTGTAAAGTATAAAAAAATGAATAAACAAAAATGAAAAAAAGAAAAAATAAAAAAATAGAAAAATAAAACAGGAAAAGAAAAACGAAAACAGAAAAAAGAATGAAAAACGAAATAACAGAAAAAACCAAAACATAAAAGAAAAACCGCCAGCAAAAAGAAAAACCAGACGAAAACAAAATTAACAATAAACCAGTAAAACCAGAGTAGACGGTTCTAGAAAGTTCCCAAAGCAGGAAAAACCCGTTACCCAGAGTTACTGGGCCCGGCCCACTTAACCTAAACTAGCGATAGAGGCATACGCGTTGCGCCGCTTCACGGACGCAACGGGCATTGAATAGGAATTGCGCTCTCCACTATAACGTGACTACGTGGGCTGCACGACACTTTTGAAGAGTTTTTTCAAAAAAAAACTTTTTATAACATGAATTGCAAATATAACATGTAGATTAATTTTTTTTCTTCAGAAATAGCGCACCGTCATGGGTCGTTAGTAGGCCGAAACATTCTTTTCGGCTTTTAGTTGGCCGAAACTTTTGAGTGATGTATTTGTAGCAGACATTTCACATTTATATTCCACAAAAATCATTGTGGACCTACTATTGGTCGCTCGAGCACAACAAATATTAAAATTAAGTGACCGGCATATGCATAGATTTATAATTGTTTTTTATTGACATTTTTAAGAGAAATTCCTGAAAACATAAACGACCAGCTCGTTTAATCAACTGACGTGCCTACTGAAAGAACAAGCTATGCCCGGATGTCGCCTAGAGGGGGGTGAATAGGCGATTAAAACTTTTTCTATTTAGGGGCTTGATAATTGCGGAATAAAACTAGGTGTTTAAAATAACAAGCCAACAACCTAAAAATCTAGGTTTACCTAAAGTGCACCAACAACTTATGCTAAACAAGGCAAGCAACAAGGTGATAGCTAGATATAGACTTCAAGCACGATGGCTATCACAATGTAAATTTGCATAAGTAAAAGCTCGGGTATAGAGATAACCTAGGCACGCGGAGACGAGAATGTATTCCCGAGTTCTTCCTTGTTAAGGGAGTACGTCTCGTTGGAGGGGTGTGAGCTCGCCACAAGAGGCCTACTCAAGATGCCACAAAGGCCTCACCCTATTCTCCGATGAACCGCACCCAAGGGTTTGGTTCACCTTCCACTATCGGAATCCTTCGAGGCGGATTCTGGAGCCCTTTTACACCGTTCTTGGGGCACACACCCACAACTCAATTGGGGGCTCCCAAATTCGTGCCGAAGCTTCACAACTCGAAGTCTTCGCGGTACCTCCAACCGTCTAGGGTACACAATGCACCCAAGAGGCACAAAGCTCTTGGGAACACAATGCACCCAAGAGTAACAAGCTTCTCAACGTCGATCTTCACGTATCACCGTAGGGAGAGCAACCCGATGCAACAAATACAAGAGGCAAGAACACACAAAGTGGTCAAGTCCTTCACTCCCAAATTCCAACCAAGCAACAAATGCTTTGGGGGAATAAGAGAGGAGGAACAAAGGGGATGAACACAAAGCAACCCCAAATCTAGATCCACTAGGTTCCCCTCACTTAGAGGAGAATTTGATTGGTGGAATGGTAGATCTAGATCTCCTCTCTTCAATCCCTAAGTTTGGGCAAGAATCATTGGAGGGGTTGAGAGGAATCAAGCTCACAAGTTTGCAACAAAGGAGGAGAGAAGAAATGAGCTGAGCAAAGTGAGCAGCCAGCTCTTGGGGAAGAAGGGGGCTTTTTATAGCCCCTCCCCAAAAACTAGCCGTTGGGCCTTTTCAGGCCGGAGACTCCAGTGTAAGTGGGCCGGAGACTCCGGCCTGGGCCGGACATTCCGGCCAGGCTCCGGGCACTTCGGGTCATCGGGGCAGGCCGGAGATTCCGGTCCTTGGGGCCGGAGACTCCGGCCAGGCCGGAGACTCCGGGCACCCTCCGGGGGAGCTCCGGACCCCTATCCAGAGGCGCACCACACAGATGCAAAGAGCTGAGAAAAACCTAGGGCCGGAGATTCCGGGTCCCTTGGGCCGGAGACTCCGGTGGGCCGGAGACTCCGGTCCATCTCCGGGGTACCTCCGGACCCCAGTCCAGTACCGCACCGCAGCAACGACGTTCGGCAGCGAAAAACCAGGGGGCGGAGACTCCGGGTCCAGAGGACCGGAGACTCCGGTGTAGATCCAACAGAAAAACCAAAGCCCCATAACTTTTGCAAATGAACTCCGTTTTCGATAATCTTGGACTCGTTGGAATCATCACAATGAGCACAACAAGATTATGCAGAGAAACATCATAGTCCAACAATATATTGTAACACCAAATGGGGAAAGTTTAAAAGCTCTTTTTCGCAAACCAAAAAACCGTTTCTTTTGCAATTGAAGTCCAAAAGAAGCGAAACCAATTTTGTTGGAAAGAGGACGACAAAAGCAACCTTTGTAAAAGGCAAACAAGCAATGGAGATTTTGCAACGAGATGGAAGATATAAATCTTCGCACGGATGAACCGACAAAATCTCCAATACCGAAAATACAAAAAAGACGCAAATGCAAACCGTTTTCGGTGAACTTAGCCTTGTCATAACACACACGACAAGCACCAAGACCACACCACGATAAGAGTCAAATAAGAACCAATGAAGATGATTTCAAGGATGCAAGGATGCAAAGGGTTGAGCTCTCCACGAACAATACGATCAAGTTACTCGGTCGAGAGCCCCTCTTGATAGTACGGTTAACTATCCTATAACCCGGTCTCTCACTAAACATCATGAGACCGGTAAAATAGAAACCCTATCAAGATCATACCTTTGCCTTGCGCATTAATCCGCTTGAGGTCAATGAAGACGATCTTCATCTCCACAAGATGAACCAACTTCCTCGATTGCGCTTCGCTTGGTGAAGATTCACATGGCTCCCTCATACACCAAGATGGAAGAAGCACCTCTTCGGCATATCTTCACTTGGCCTTTATCTTGATGACGAACACCTTGGCCTTGATCAACAAATGATCTTCTTCCCTTAACCTTGACTCCAACACATGGAGAACAAGCAAGATCTTGATTCCAACAAATGGAGACAAGCAAGCTAATGGACACCTACAAATATAGCTCAATGCAAATATTAGTCCATAGAGATTGTCATTAATTACCAAAACTATGCATGGGAGCAACCATGCACTTTCAATCTCCCCCATTTTGGTAATTGATGACAATCCCTTTTTAATAGGGTTTATATAACGAATAAAGCATCCTTGCATGACAAACAAGCAAGAATGCAAAGCGCATTAAAGGCAAATGCAACAAAAGCATAAAACCCAAATTCCCTTAAACCCTCTAAACTTCTCCCCCATTGGCATCGATTGCCGAAATGGGAAGAAAAATTTAGAGAGCCAATATAATATGAGTTCCTCCATAAAGATGATGACAATCCCTTTTAACGAAAAATTAGAGGAAATCAAACTATATTAAGGATCAAAAGATTGCAAAAATGATGAAATCATTTTAACCATCTCCACAAAGGAGAAAAGCAATCAAAAAGATCCAAAGCGAGAGTTCTAAATAAAACCGGAGAAGCTCCCCAATTTTCATGCACAATTGAGGAGTGCACAAAAATGGCATCCTTGCTCCCCCAAAATCATCTAGAACCCGCAACAAGTGCAATAGTGCATAATGCAAAGGCAAATCATAGCACTTGCACCAAAGATGTGGTTGAGCCATAAGAAGATACCAATATTCAAAAATTCATCATAAGATAGGCCCAACCGAAATAAAGAGAAGATCTTTTAAAGAAATATGTTCACACGCTTAGGGATACCAATTGGAAACTAAAACCAATTGAAAATGCCAAAAGCTAGTGAGATCATTTAGCCAATAAAATTCAACATGCTCACCAAGGTAAGCATGAGGTCAAAGATCTTCAAGAAATACATGAGTGTGCAAAGATACCAATAAACAATAAGACAAGCACTCATGAGACAAATTTGGAGCCACCAAAGAATTATAGATGAAACACAAGGTGGCTCAAAAAGAAATAGGATACCGACTAAAAGATGACCTCTCTCATATGTATAGGTTTCTAATTAGACAAACCATAAAGATATACATCCGCAAAGAAACATATACATACGAAATGGTTCGGGAAAAGGAGAACAAGGTATCCAAAAGGAAGTCATAAATATACAAACGAGATTATTGCATAAAAGCATAGCACATAGCTCAAATTTATCTCATTGTATATAAATGAACTTCAAATATATCAAATGCATCACACATATCACTAAGGGAACAAGAGATAGTGGAGATGCTTTGAGTTAGGCAACAAGTATCACAAGGAAATAATATCAATTGAAGAAACGGTTTTTGCAAATTCATCACACATATCACAAAGATATATTAAGTGAAAGAAAAGGCCAAAACCACAACAATTGCATCTAAAAGCTTTTCATGCCAAGAGGCAACCTACACAAGGTTGGATACTAAAAAGTATGCATGAGATAGATACTTGTTACCGAGATGGCATTGGTGATGAAGATGATGAGAGTTGGTTTGACATCAAAGCTTGACTCCGACAATCACACGGTGAGTACACCTTCCTTATGAATGAGGCAAGCATCCAATGCATCTCCATTGTACCTAAAACAAAATTAGAATACAAAATGGTTCCCAAACTCATTGGGTTCCATAGTAGTTAGATCAACTACAATATATAGGAAACACTCCACATAAATATGTGCATATAGATATGAAATTGAATTTCATGCACATCTTAGCCGATTTAGGATTCAGTCGAGTATCCCCTATATATTGGATCAAGAAAGATAAGCATGCTAAAATAATATAAATTAGTAACCGAGCATGCAAAGGCTTTCTAGAACCAAAAGAGATACAATTTGGACGAAAACACAAAGCGAACCAAAAAGGTTGTCCAAATTATATCAAAATCCAAATCAACACATGAATTAGGAGAAATCAAATCAACCTATGATTGATTCCAAAACACATCAACACAACAAATGATCGATAAGACACCAATTGAAAATAAGATACCAATTAAAACAAAAAAATATCAACTAGGAGAAAAGATACCAAGAAGAGGGTGATACTTGACCGAAATCAAGTAAAGTTAAAATAAGGCAAAAGGTATCAAGACTCCCACAATAAATATCAATTGGAACAAATATCTATGGAGGAGATATTAAATTCCAATTAATACCAATTGAAGGTACCAACACAAGATAAAGAATCAAATCCCAATTGAAAGGATCAAATATTGATAGAAAGGATAGTGTTCAAAATAAAAAAGGAATGCTCCCCCAAGATCCATGCATTATCTTTGATATTTGCATTTGAATACAAAATGCATGCACAGGGGATCATTACTCTCCACATTTTATTTCCAACACTAAACACTACCAAATGAAAAAGGAGGATACATTGAAAAGGCAAGGAAGGCAATAGATAAAGCAAATCAACAGAAGAGCCAATGTGAAGATGGTCTACAAAATCCACCACAATTACTAGAATCACTTGTCATGGACAAGGAGTATATGGAGACATTTCTCGGTGGTATATATGAATGATGATCAAGACCAACTTCACAACAAATAAGCATATGGCAAAAGATAAGAATTAAAACACCATATTTTGAAAAATGTTTGTTGGTAGTTTCAATTATTCGAACCAACCGGCAACGCCATGGTTAAAATAAAATAAAAAAATGGTTTCTCACATAATATATGGAAATGGATATTAGAGAAAAACCACACCAAGCAAACTCACACAAACAAGAACCAAAGGGTAACCACAAAGGAAAATTGGAACTTGTTTGAGCACACACGCCACATAGGAAAGATAATTTATAATATCAACACTAAGTGGCAAACCTCAAATGTTCACATTTTTATGGGATTGTGATATGCACATGGCTTATTACTCCCCCATAATGTGATAATTCATTTTATTTTTAAACAAGAGGCAAATAAAACCAACTAGAGAAATTAAAGGACATTATAGAATTTGAATTTCTCATGAATATGACATACCACATAGTAGCTAGATAATATTGAAATATCAATACTAGGTGGTGTGCTTCATGTATACACATTTTTAGGTTTGTGAGGTGCACAAAGCACATCACTCCCCCAAAATGGGATAGTCCATTAATAACTCAAAGAGCCAAATGAAATCCACACAAGATTCAAAAATCTCAACACAAAGTTACACATATATGATACACAACTATCTTACATAACCTTGAGTAACAAGACAAGAAGGAAAGTAGCATATCATATACAAGCACATGCTAGGAACAAAACTAACACATGCAAGGGAGCAAGCAACTTTCAATGAATATGTAAATTAAATACAAGTTACCGCAAGGAGGGGCATTGGGTATGAGATAGATATGTGAAAATACAATTGACTTGGCTTGATGAAATAAAACCATGAATATCCCTTAATTCTTCAAAAGTAGCCAAGTCACCAATGTCCTCCACTAACACCTATTGATCAAGTTGAAGCTTGTTGGTCCCCAACCAAGTTGGGTCCTAAGAAGTTAGTCACAATAGGCTTGGGAACCCAAATGGTGCGTTTCTTGACACCACTTTGAGCTCCCACATAGTTGGCAAACACATTGCCAACTCTATCCTTCCTAAGAGAATATACATCATCAACTATGATAGGAGAGGATGAGGTACCGTTAGTGCATGAAGAAGCAAAATGACCTTTGCCGCGGCAAAGGTAGCAACACCGACTCTTCTTCTTCTTTATAGGCTCCTCAACTTGAGGAGCATTGGCTTGAGTCTTCTTGGGAGGTGGCCTTTGTTCAACTCGTGGTTGAGCACGAGATTGAACAAGAGGCCGCTTCCCTAGTTGCTTCTCACTAAGAGGCTTCTTCTTCTTCATTGGGCAATCCCGAACGTGGTGCCCTTCTAGCTTGCACTTGAAGCAAGTGATCTTGGCCGGATTCTTGATTTGAACTTGGCCCTTCTTCTTGTTGTCAAACTTGGACTTGTTCTTGTTGTTGGAGTTGAATCCAAGTCCACTCTTGTCATTTGGGGATTGTTGCACACTCAACATGTTGTCAAGTGCACTCTTCTCCCCATGACGCTTTTCCAAGCCCTTCTTCAAAGAAGCGACTTGAGCCTTGAGGTCTTTTATTTCCTCTACATGGTTAGTGGCAACAAAAACACTAGAGGAAGTAGAAGCTTCATTGTTAGAGCAACAAGGCAAAGCAAGTAATTCATCACATGATGTACCAATATTTTTAGTGGATGAATTACTAGGACTAGCACATGGCAATATAGCATTTTTAGTTACGGTTGTGCTATTATCCACATGAGGCTCACTAGATGTTACCTTTGTAGTGATGGCCTCATGAGCTAACTTAAGACAAGCATAGGATGCAAGAAGTTCATCATTAGAGCTAGATAGCTTTTCATGATTTTCTTCCAACTTCCCATAGGATGCTAGAAGATCATCATTAGAGCTAGATAGCTTTTCATGACTTGCTTCCAACTTCTCATACTTGCTAGTTAGCAACTCAAGTTGAGCCCTTAGCTCAACATTCTCCTTCGACATAGAAGCTTCACAAGAAATTGAGTTAGTAGCACAAGAATCATTGACATTACAGATGGAAGAAGAAATCTTAGCAAGCTCATCATTTAATCTAGCATTTTCATTTTTCGTGACTTTATATTTAGCATGAGCATGGTCACGTTCTTTAATGATTTTAGCAATTATATCATTATGAGACTCCTCGATAGATTCTAGTTTCTCCTCTAGAGAAGCACGAGTCTCTTGCTCTTCCACAAGAGCATCTTCTAACGATGCTTTCTCCATAGCATCATCTCTTTCTATCTTACCTTTTTCTTCAAGGCTTGCTTCCAAGGCCTCAATAGTTTCCCCACGCTCAATAAGAGTGCTCATAATTTCAAAGAGGTTAGCTTGTGCACTTTTATTGGTAGGGAGGGCTTTAAGAATCATTAGACCTTTATTTTGAAGAAGCGCATTAACTTTTTCTATATCATCTTCTTCATCAGTATTATCATTATATCATTATACTAGAAGAAGATTTAGCCATAAGACAATGAGAGGTGGATGAAGAAGGATAATTAATTTTTGAACTACTCAAGTTCGCATCTTGTTGCATAGCAAATTGGGTTTCCAACATTATTATTCATGCAAGAGTTAGAGGGAACACAATCATTTTTATCATGGCAACAAGATAAAGCAAGCATATCATAAAGAGATTTATCCAAGCAATTTTTTGATGATATGCAAGGACTATCAACACTAGCATGTAAATCATTTATAGTGCTATGTGTGTTTCGGTCCAAAGATGAAGCATTGCAACAAGATAGAGATAAATGATCATCAATAACAAGCTCACTATCAAAGTTGCAAAACCTATCACTACTCACCATCACATTCGTTTGTGGCTTACCACATTTTGGTGAAGTAGATGAAGACGAGAGCTCGTCACGGCCGGAGGTGGAGGGAGAGCAATCATCCTCAAAAGAGTTGGACAAACCATATTTATTTTGAAGCTTGGTCCAAAGCTCATGTGCATCCCGGAGAGGCATGATTGACTCGAAAACTACAACACTCACAAATTTGCAAAACTCATTAGAGGCTAGAGAATCTAGATATAAGTTTTTCTCATCCTCTAAAGTCGTACTTTCGTAATCCTTCGGAGGAGAAAAACCTATATCTAAGATTCACTCAATATTGGGGTCCAAGACCCGTAAGTGACTAAGCATATGAGTTTTCCAAATATTAAAATTTGTGCCATTGAATATAAACATGGAATCGTGCACTAAATCCCTAGACAACATCTTTACTCTCTAGGCGGTAAAGCCAAACAAGAGAGACGAGGCTCTGATACCAATTGAAAGAACAAGCTATGCCCGGATGTCGCCTAGAGGGGGGGGTGAATAGGCGATTAAAACTTTTTCTATTTAGGGGCTTGATAATTGTGGAATAAAACTAGGTGTTTAAAATAACAAGCCAACAACCTAAAAATCTAGGTTTACCTAAAGTGCACCAACAACTTATGCTAAACAAGGCAAGCAACAATGTGATAGCTAGATATAGACTTCAAGCACGATGGCTATCACAATGTAAATTTGCATAAGTAAAAGCTCGGGTATAGAGATAACCGAGGCACGCGGAGACGAGAATGTATTCTTGAGTTCCTCCTTGTTAAGGGAGTACGTCTCGTTGGAGGGGTGTGAGCTCGCCACAAGAGGCCTACTCAATATGCCACAAAGGCCTCACCCTATTCTCCGATGAACCGCACCCAAGGGTTTGGTTCACCTTCCACTATCGGAATCCTTCGAGGCGGATTCTGGAGCCCTTTTACACCGTTCTTGGGGCACACACCCACAACTCAATTGGGGGCTCCCAAATTCGTGTCGAAGCTTCACAACTCGAAGTCTTCGCGGCACCTCCAACCGTCTAGGGTACACAATGCACCCAAGAGGCACAAAGCTCTTGGGAACACAATGCACCCAAGAGTAACAAGCTTCTCAACGTCGATCTTCACGTATCACCGTAGGGAGAGCAACCTGATGCAACAAATACAAGAGGCAAGAACACATAAAGTGGTCAAGTCCTTCACTCCCAAATTCCAACCAAGCAACAAATGCTTTGGGGGGAATAAGAGAGGAAGAACAAAGGGGATGAACACAAAGCAACCCCAAATCTAGATCCACTAGGTTCCCCTCACTTAGAGGAGAATT
Source organism: Puccinellia tenuiflora (assembly GCA_012064385.1). Taxonomy (NCBI): domain Eukaryota; kingdom Viridiplantae; phylum Streptophyta; class Magnoliopsida; order Poales; family Poaceae; genus Puccinellia; species Puccinellia tenuiflora. Next base: position 198,040 of record QRDG01000284.1, on the reverse strand, counting down.
TGATTGGTGGAATGGTAGATCTAGATCTCCTCTCTTCAATCCCTAAGTTTGGGCAAGAATCATTGGAGGGATTGAGAGGAATCAAGCTCACAAGTTTGCAACAAAGGAGGAGAGAAGAAATGAGCTGAGCAAAGTGAGCAGCCAGCTCTTGGGGAAGAAGGGGGCTTTTTATAGCCCCTCCCCAAAAACTAGCCGTTGGGCCTTTTCAGGCCGGAGACTCCGGTGTAAGTGGGCCGGAGACTCCGGCCTGGGCCGGACATTCCGGCCAGGCTCCGGGTACTCCGGGTCATCGGGGAAGGCCGGAGATTCCGGTCCTTGGGGACAGAGACTCCGGCCAGGCCGGAGACTCCGGGCACCCTCCGGGGGAGCTCCGGACCCCTATCCAGAGGTGCACCACATAGATGCAAAAGAGCTGAGAAAAACCTGGGGCCGGAGATTCCGGGTCCCTTGGGCCGGAGACTCCGGTGGGCCGGAGACTCCGGTCCATCTCCGGGGTACCTCCGGACCCCAGTCCAGTACCGCACCGCAGCAACGACGTTCGGCAGCGAAAAACCAGGGGGCGGAGACTCCGGGTCCAGAGGACCGGAGACTCCGGTGTAGATCCAACAGAAAAACCAAAGCCCCATAACTTTTGCAAATGAACTCCGTTTTCGATAATCTTGGACTCGTTGGAATCATCACAATGAGCACAACAAGATTATGCAGAGAAACATCATAGTCCAACAATATATTGTAACACCAAATGGGGAAAGTTTAAAAGCTCTTTTTCGCAAACCGAAAAACCGTTTCTTTTGCAATTGAAGTCCAAAAGAAGCGAAACCAATTTTGTTGGAAAGAGGACGACAAAAGCAACCTTTGTAAAAGGCAAACAAGCAATGGAGATTTTGCAACGAGATGGAAGATATAAATCTTCCGCACGGATGAACCGGCAAAATCTCCAATACCGAAAACACAAAAGAAGACGCAAATGCAAACCGTTTTCGGTGAACTTAGCCTTGTCATAACACGCACGACAAGCACCAAGACCACACCACGATAAGATGCAAAGGGTTGAGCTCTCCACGAACGATACGATCAAGTTACTCGGTCGAGAGCCCCTCTTGATAGTACGGTTAACTATCCTATAACCCGGTCTCTCACTAAACATCATGAGACCGGTAAAATAGAAACCCTATCAAGATCATACCTTTGCCTTGCGCATTAATCCGCTTGAGGTCGATGAAGACGATCTTCATCTCCACAAGATGAACCAACTTCCTCGATTGCGCTTCGCTTGGTGAAGATTCACATGGCTCCCTCATACACCAAGATGGGAGAAGCACCTCTTCGGCATATCTTCACTTGGCCTTTATCTTGATGACGAACACCTTGGCCTTGATCAACAAATGATCTTCTTCCCTTAACCTTGACTCCAACACATGGAGAACAAGCAAGATCTTGACTCCAACAAATAGATACAAGCAAGCTAATGGACACCTACAAATATAGCTCAATGCAAATATTAGTCCATAGAGATTGTCATTAATTACCAAAACTATGCATGGGAGCAACCATGCACTTTCACCTACCAATATGGAGTTCCTACTCCTACATGGTTTATGCGATGGTAATTTTCATATGTCCTTCTCATGGGGCTAAATGATTGAGGTAGAGTAGACAAGATTGAGAAACTACTCTCTTTGTAAATGTTTTAGCTATTTACATAAGTATTACAGTATATAGACATAATCAGGGGTGAAAATTTAGATGCATGTGTCTTTTCTGAACATTTTGAATGGTCATGCGTTGAAAACGGACTCCGAAGGGAAAAGTTATGCTTGTTTTAGTAAACACCATACAAAATTGATTCTAAATCGAAAACTGATAGCTTTATGTCATGTTAGATTTAGTGTTAATAATTTTGTTTGTCTTATAGAGATTTTTGTGAGGATTTCTCTGATTATGAGCATGAGAATATACAAGATCCATTTATCTAGTCATTATTCACACGAAGAGAATTGAATATTTCATAGTTTGTCTTGGTATTACAAGCCTATCTAGAGAGATGGTAGAACTTGAAAAGTACATCATGTTTTCTGTAGTTTACCGCCTCATTGAGTTGGCATTGATTTACTAATGGGGACAAGGGTCTTCTCAGCTATGAACATCATCAAGATTAAGTTGCATAACAAGATGTCTGACGATTGTCTTAATGATTTGATGGTGTGATACATCGAGCGAGAAATATTCAAAAGGTTTATCTTGGTACAATTAAGATTTCTTTTTCTAAAATAGAGCTTTGCCATTGCCTAGGATTTTAGACAGCATTAAAGCTTCATTATCGTTACTACATTTGTAGTTCTACTTCTATTTAAGGCATTGTTATTGCCATTACTGAAAAATTATGCTTGAGATCATATAGAACATTAATGTGTATAGAAATTTTGATTTTTTTTTTTGCTTTAGAGTTTGCCCGACCTTAAAAAAAAATCGTCCTTCCCCACCGAACATAATTATTTTCTAGATTCACTCATTTTATTCTGTATGTAGTCCGCATGCAAATAGCTAAATCTTTTATATTATGATACGGAAGGAATAAAACCAACCAAAATAGAGACTACAGAGTAGAGAGTGTACATAAGTAACTGACGTCTAATATCCCTGATAACTCACGGCTCCTACACGCGCTGCAGGATATGTAGCACTCATGGTTTAGGAGGAGCACGAAACCAGAACTCGACTAGCTCAACAAAGGCCAAGTTTGTAGCGAGAAGAAGAAGACAAGAGGTGGTCGGGATACAAATAGGCATCTTCGTCCTTCCCGATTTAGAATAAGACGTTTTAGAAGGTTCCCAACATTTCACTTTCCAAAAAGATATGTTTTTCTACTCGACCATCTTTTCTCGTGTGCGTGGAACAGAGAGCAAAGAAGCTTTGCCTTCTGCAATGAAAGCTTCAGAAAGTCCATCAATGTTCCAGCTGAACAAATCGAACAAACGACGGCACCCATTCTTCGAGTGAAGCAACTCGATCTTCTCATTTGTGGTGGTATAGTTTGGTGACGCACGTTACACTAATGTTATTTCATGTTATTATGTCATGGTTCGGTCAGTTTTGTTTAAAAGGAACATCGAACCGAACTGTCAGTTAACCGAACTTACGTTTAACTAGAAACTAATAGAATTTCGGGCCCATTTCTTTCTTATTATCCGAACTATCGAAAAAATCAAAACGAATTTTCGGTTACAACTGAATGCCCAATCCTACTGCCGATGTCCGTTTGATAACATTGTGACACCACTAAAAAATGCACTAATTTAATAGTTCGGTTATAAAATAATAGTTTATATAGAATATGCATATCTTCAAAAAAAATCAATTTAAGCCCTCATATTTAGTTTTAGAAACTTAACACCGGAACTTTCTGCATAGTAAGAAATAAAATATATTACTAACTGACAATACATATGCTTTTTTAAATAAAATTCAAATTATAAACTTGTATTAATATATAAAATATTTGTATTGATGGTTACACATTTATGGAACAAAACAATTGACAATTTTAATTTTGATACCCAAGTGTCAAGTCTTGGTAAATACTTTTTATTTTTTTAATAGAGAGCATGCTATAACTTGTCCTGGCATTTGGTCATTCATTAGTTTTCTCTCATGCATTGAGAGGCGATGAATCGACACAGGCAATTTCTTGTTGCCTTGGATGTTAGGGTCGGCAATCGAATCACAACGATCTTTTTATACAAATTATTTTTACTTGGTATTTAGCTTGTCATTAAATGTGTATAATATATTAAATAATTATTTAACATGTATATTAGATAATATTTTTTAGGTGTTAAGAACACAAACATGGTCATATATAACATTCGTCACAAACATGGTATAATTTTTCCATACATTTATAACATTCGTCATTACAAATACATTTTTATGACAAAACTTAACTAAATCTTCCATGTGATTTATTATTTAGTTTTGAATGTTTACAAAAAAATATTTCAATGATTTACCATAGATCTACAAAACCAATTATTATGACACTAAGCACAAATTAAATTAGGCTTCTAAAGTATTATAATTTGTATGCATGTATCCTTTTCCTGAGTACCCTCAAGCATCTAAAGAACTTGGTAGAGTGTTTCACAGGGTATGAATCTAGTAGCTTCAGTACACCTCAGCATAGACAGTGCAACCCTGATCTTAAAAAAGAAGGACAGTACAACTCTATGCTTAAGATAGATAGCAAGAAAACAAACTACCATGTCAGAAGCTCTAATACTTGGGAGGCCTAAATATGGGTAAATCCTCATGTGAATCCTGATCCCTGGAACCTCTCTTATGCCTTGCCTCACGATTCTCTCGTTTCCCCATCCCTGATGATCACTGGCGCGAAATACCCACCACACTTGTGAAAGTGATGATTGTAGCATACATTTATTTTCCACAAAAAATCATTGTGGAGCTTCTATAAGTCGCTCGAGCACAATCATTGTGGAGAATTTTGTGAAAACATTAATCGCTAGCTCGCCTCTTTCCATCGGACTTTTTGTTTAGTTGGTTACTGCATCCATTCAATATGATATCAAAGTCAGGAGTCAGAGGTCTCAAGTTCAATCCCCGGTTCATGTATTATTTAATATAAAAATAATTACGACATCCCATCTATCCCATGTCTATGGTCTTCCCGTATGTCCAACATAGATTTGAGGGGAGTGTTAAATATATTGCATAGCTCTTTCCATCAGGACGGACTTTTGATTTAGTTAACTAGCGCATCAATCCAATAGTTTCATCAACTGACGTGACTACCAAGATGGATTTCATACATGGTTTATGCGATGGCAATTTCTAGATGTCATTTTCATGGGGCTAACAGATTGAGCCAGAGTAGATAAGATTGAGAAACTAGAACGGACCATTGTAGAGATTAGAGAGCGTACTGAACTAACTGACGGGTAATGTTAATGTCCCAGGTAAGTGACGACACCAAAAACAAAATTAGGTCGTATTTATTTACTCTGTATCGCTGCAAAAGACACACGCTCAAGCCAAAGACCCGCAACAAGTCAGGGTTAATGGTTTAGGAGGAGCACGAAACCAGAACTCGACTAGCTGAACAAAGGCCAAGTTTGCAGCGAGAAGACGACGACAGGAGGTGGTCGGGATGCGAATTGGCCATCTTGGTCCTTCCGGATTTAGAATGAGCCGTTTCAGAAGGTTCCTACCATTTCACTTTCGGAAAAGATATGTTTTTCTACTCGACTATCTTTTGTCGTGTGTCCGGAACAGAGAGCAAAACAGCTTTGCCTTTTGCAACGAAAGCTTCTAGAAGGTCCATCAATGTTCCAGCTGAACAAATCACGTCCATCTTCTCATTGGCTATCAACACCTCCTGTGGCAGAGAACAAAATCAAAAAAGCAGAGGCGAAATCATCTGATTAAGCTATACATTATCTTTCCCCAACATTTCCTTACATCGTCGCTATGCAAGCTTGAGACAAGCATGGCATGGCGGAGGAGAATGCAGCGCTCGCAGGCGCGCATTGGTGCGTTATACACCTTCTGTATACACTATACGTAGCTCTGTACATACGCTTCGATCGATGATCACATCTCTAGGAAGCAGGCGGCCTGCACGTGCCCGGAGAACTCGGCGGCGCCGGCGCGCGCGCCCAAGACGCGGGCTTGCCGGCCTCGTCGCGCAGCATGTACACGGTCTGGTCCCCTCCGTGGCACCCGGAGCCGATCACCACGACGCGGCCGCCGGAGATGGCGGCGACGTTAGACGCGGTGCGGGCGTCCTCCGGCACGGACGCGACCGTGCGCCAACCCGCGCCGTCGCGCGCCACGAGGTTCCCGTCGCGGATCATGTACAGGCGCTCGCCCCCCGGCGCCACGCAGCACGTCCTCGGGCACGCGCCGTCCTCGAGCAGGGACTCCCCGACGGGCGCCCAGGCACCCGTCGCCGGGTCGAAGGCCTCGGCGGAGCCCGCGAAGCGTCCCTGCGCGGGCGTCGGGTACCCGCCGACGACCAGGAACCTGCCGCCGACGCAGAGCCCGCGCGGCTCGTCGCGCTCCTCCGCCATGTCCGGGAGCGCGGCCCACGCGTCGGCGTCCGGGTCGTACGCGAGCGCCGACCGGAGCGCGTTCTTCTCCTCGTCGTGCCCGCCGGCCACGTACACGGTCCCGCCGACGGCGGCCGTGGCGAAGAACGACCGGCGCGGGCCCGGCATGGGCGCCCCGCGCCGCCACGCGCCGGTCAAGAAATCATACACGTACACGGAGTCCGTCGGCGCCCACGACTCCGGGTCCCACCCGCCGACCACCGCCAGCCGCTTCCTCCCCTGCGCGCCGTCCACCGCCGCCACCTGGCAGAACAGGGGAAGGCTCCCGGTCGCGCCACCGGGCAGCACGGGTAGCGGCGCCCACCGCCCCTCCACGGGGTCCAGCAGCACCATTCTGTAGTTGTTCGCGGGTCCACCGTTGGCCGCCGACGAGGCGGACGAGTACTGCTTCTGCGCGGGGCCCTGCTCCTCGACGCGCTCCGGCTGGGCCTGGACCATGGCGAGCACGGGGCGCGCCAGCCCCTCGGCGCGGCGCAGGCGGGCGTAGTCGGGCGACTCGACCTCCTCCTTCCACTGCCGCGAGATGCGGCGCACGGCGGGGAGCTGGTCGAACCCCACCCGGATGAGGCACTCCCTCGCCACCTCCTCCGGCAGCCCGGGGATCAGATCGCTCATCGCCGGTGCCGCGAAGCAGCTGCTCATTAATGAAACAGTACTGTACTTGACTGACTTGGATCGACTGCGGAGTGATCTGAGCAAGATGTGAGTGAGAGCTTTTCTTGATACGTGTGAGAGCTCAGTGCTGATGTTTGTACCGTGCTTGTGTGCGGAGAGTGGCGGGAGTGGCGCGCCATATTTATACGGGGTGTTGGAGGTTGGGGAAGCAGAGGAATTGATAGACCTGTGATTTTTTTATTGTTTTTTGGCGGGTGTTATTGTCCGCTTGATTTGGTGCTTATCGTTGCGTGAGCGGATTCTTCTACGGAGTAGATTTTTTAGCGGTATCGATCGATCGCGAATTCGCGATCTGTGACAGGGACGAGAGTGTACTGGTATGTGGTATGGCGGCGGCAGGAGCCGAAGGGATAAGATGGATTTCCTGGAGCCTAGCTAAGCTAGCTGATCGATACGAGTAGTGTGATACAAGTGATATATATCTTCTTCTCCTCTAACGTTCAACCGACTCAAAATTAGCAACTCTGACCATCGTTCCAACCTAGCAAAATCAGTTCTTTGTAAAAATTTGCAGAATCGTCAAACGTTTGTGGGGGGGAATCTTCATGCTTGCGATTTGCCAATTCCAGCCCCAAACCGAGGCGAGCTCATCACAGTCGACGCGCCGCGCAACCAATGCGCGAGGCCCACGTCGGCCTGGATATCCGTGCGCTGCCAGCATGATTGCCTTGTCGGCTTCTCCTCATCCGAACGGATAGATTCTCGGTATCCGAGTCAGCCGCAGCTCACGGATCGTCTTCCCCGCAGCGGTTTCCGCCGCCTTCTAGCACGCCAACAGCCGGCATGCAGCTGACCGTAGAAGCACCGGCCGGCCGGGGAGCATGGAGCTCGGAACCCGTGAACAGTGCACGAGCCGTCAACGGCAACGCCCAGGCGTCGGCCACGCCACGCGTCCGTGGGCAGGTGGGGGAGCTAGCCTTAACGAAGTGGATGTGAGATGTCGGCCTTGGAGTGAGGGAACAACAGTGGCTAGTCAACGACTCGACAGCTCTCGCCGCGTCTGTCGCAAGCTGCACGGTTGGCAGCTCGGCCTCGTTGTCTCCGTCGTCGTCAGGAGAGAGCTCCAGGCCCGCGCCGCGCCGCGCCGCGCGTCGATCGGAGGCTGCACGGTTTGCCAAGTCGCGTTTGGGAGCTGTTCTACGCGGGTAATCCAGAAAATAAGAACAGCTTAAAATACCTTCGCCTGAAAACTTGTCTGAATGCGGCCAATTTAGTCGAATTACTGGATTTCAATCCGAAACCGGTCATCTGTTTATCCAGTGTCTCCAGCGACCAGAGCACTCGTTCTTATCCCCCTAACTCGCCGGTAATCCCCCTCCTATCCATCGTAAATCTTAGTGTGTCTGAAGATAAACGGATAACCGAAGACAGAACATAAAAATACAATTAAAGATTTAGCAGCAAGAACTACGGTTACAGTAAAAGGGAGAGAAAACGAAGGAACGGAAATATTAGGGTTTTGGGATCACGTGCCACTCATCTACCTGCTCTCCATGATTTTATAGTACATCACATGAGCCGTAGTTACAAATAGATCTGGGTCGGAAGATGTTGCCAGTGTCGCGGTCCGACAATACTTCTTACTCCCTCCGGTACGGTTTGGAAGGCACGCATGAGAATTCTCTAGGACCTAGATGATATTTTATTGGCTCTCCATCCCGTAGTCAACTCTCTCCATTCTTTTTGATTGGTTCACAAACAGCATTTAATGCTAATACGCCTAAAATGTGAGTAGGAGTTTTGTAATTGCATGATTTTTAAAGTGCGCCTAGCAAACTGTACCGAAGGGAGTACTAGAAACCAAACTTCAAGGGTGAATACAAGAAAATGTTGCCTAAATGAAACACGCGTGTTTCAAGGTAGCCTCTGGCCTTTGCAGGAGATAGGTTTTCTCAATGACACTAGTGGAAAACCCCCCTATTGTCCCGGTTGGTTTGGGCCATTCGTCCCGGTTCCCCAACCGGGACTAGCAAATTGGGACGAATGCTAGTCCCGGTTGGAACACCAACCGGGACGAATGGGGAGGGTCTTTCGTCCCGGTTCGTATTACGAACCGAGACGAAAGACCCGTCAGATTTTTTCACTTTTTTCAGAAATTTCAGAAAATTGTTTAAATTTGTAAAATCAATAATGTTTATTCTGTAATTCATAAAAATATGAATAAAATACCAAAATGTTTAGAAAAATAAGACCTATTTGATTATGTCAAATGCATGCATGTTTAAAAAACTTAAATTAAATATTTTTAGAACTACAAAAATGCCACTACTAGTGAAATATGGTGAACCACTATTACACATATCGTCACGAATATATTACACACATCTCATTCGTCGTGCTTGGTCGAACATATTACAAACGGTACATGTAGTACACACGAGTTTCATTCTTATATATATACATCTTTTTTACACACACTATTTAATTTCAACCTATCTTATAGTAGTATTCTCCTTTCGGATCTAGGACCTCTGCATCTAAGAATCCGGCAAATTCCTCTTGAATTGCTCGTACGCGATCCTGTGGTAGAAGGTCTTCTCGCAACCGTTCGATCTAATTAAAAAAAAGTCAATATATATGAATGAAAGTAATTGGCAATAAACTAAAATTATGAATATTGCATACGCACTTCAAGTTGTTTTAAGATTCTGCCCTTCTCACAGCACGTCTGACGAATGAACTCGCAGACGTAGTATCCACATAAATGATTCCCACTTCCCTGGCTCAAGCACTTTACGGGAACAGAGTTCAATCAAAATAATAATCAAGAATGCTAATGGTATTGAACTAGAATCAAAGAGATTCGCGGATCTAAGTAGTAATACTTACATTTATTGGTTTAAATGTAAGCTCCTTCGCCCAATCACCCCTAGCCCTGGCGGTGAATCGTTTCCAAGCTCTGCCCGGCAAAGAAAATGAATAAAGGAGTTATATATTAATTACTTGCTATCAGTAAATGAACGGAAAGTTGCCGATATAGTGCCATAATATGATTGAAATTACCTCTGGAGGCATTCCTGCATGTCCGCCCATTCCTTAAGGGGTTTATGTAATGAGTCCATGACAAGTACTACTCCTTTGTCAGGCATAATGATTAGCAGAATAAAGTGGAAGCTGCGCACGCATAAGTCATCAATTATACACTTAACATCGAGAAATTAAGCGAAATAGAATGTGTAGTAACACTTACTTGAAGTTGTAAGGAAATAGTATTTCTCTTTTGGTTTCGTTAAACCGTAACGCATTTACCAAGTTATTCTCTGTATCGTCGTAAAAATCATGGAGGCTGACTTCATGAATGTAATCTGGGTCAACGAACCCAATGTCATAGATTTGTCCTCTTTTGCATTGGAGAATCTTCATTCTGCATAATTAATATAGTGATGAGTAAGATTATAAATGCAATGAACGAGGTGAGCTAGCTAGAGACTTAATTACAGAAATAATACTTATAGACAATAGGCACTGATGATAGCTTTGTCAAGGGCCTCTTGTTGGTATAACTGGAATAATTCAGAAAATTCAATCATTACCACGCCAGCTCCATGCCCGTAATCCTCGTTCTTATATCCCACGTAGATCCAATTTCCCCCTTTCTTTGAGTTTGTCATATACCAACTATGCAATCTTCGCATTTTTATTGGTAGATCTTTGACTAACTCAGGTTTGACGAGAGGACGCCCGTGCCGGTATATGTATTTTGGAACTATGTCTTCGTGGAATTGTATTTCGGTGTCTAAGTACTGAGCAATAGACATGCCCCGAGCAGAGGCTGCTTCTCCGTACATTGCAACAAACTCAGGATCGATGCCTACCGCACGTTTGCTCGACCCCACCTCGGTATTGGAAGACACTTTGAGCGGGGAGCACGATTGTTTTTTCTGTTCTCCGAGCTGGGGAACTGATTTCCGGCTTGCACTACTACTCTTCGACCGCTGTTTATTTTCCCGGAGCGACTTGAGAATAGAGCGGTCATAGTCTGGTGTCAGCTTTGGCGGGGGTTGGGCCATATTTTTCAGCATTTTCACGACATCGGCATGTTCTTGTGGGGTGGAGGGGAACTCTGGCTCTTTCGGCTTCTTCAAATTAGCAAACCATGCGTCGAGTTCGGACTGTACGTACACCGCATTTTCCTCCGGTGTACGGTCGTAAGGTCTCTTGGCAAGATTCTCGTGAGGTACTTTTGGGTGGGGTGACCGCTTACGTTTCGGTGATCGGTTTTTATCGAACCCCAGAGTACCCACACGCGGCGCCGGAGAAGACTTACGCGGCGGCGGAGACGGCTGTGCTGGAGACTGAGGCGGTGGAGACGGCTGCACTGGAGACTAGTGAGGCGGCGGAAACGGCGCCTGAGGCGGCGGCGGCGAAGAGGACTGTTGCGCTGGAGAGTGGTGAGGTGCGGTGGAGAGGACTGTTGCGTTGGAGACTGGTGAGGAGTCGATGGCCTTGGCGGCCAGTTTGGAAGCACGATGAATTCCTTTCGCCATAGAATGGTCCCTTTCCTGGCTTCTCCAAGTTCAACCACCACCCCATCTTCACCTGCAGGGTGTTCCAGCTTCAGCTCCTCAAATCCTTTACTAACTTCATCCACCCCGACAACAGCGTAGCCATGAGGAACCGGGGAGCAATGGAAAGTTGGTGTAGGTCCAATTGGTACGGCATAGCCGACCGCCACCTTCATGGTTAAGTTGAGCACTTTCACATGTAACTCACAAGGTGTGCTCTCCGTGTTATCATCCACTGGGTAGCGACGAAGAGGATCCGTCGTCGGTGCATCATCATCACCAGCCGGGACCATGCTCGAAGCCACGCTGCTTTTCCGATATGATGGGTCGGTAGCATCGACTGTAGCTTCTACAACGTGCTGCTGAGATAGGCCGGCAGTGCCTTGCTGGCTAAGTCGGTCAATTTGATCCTGTTGTCGCTTCATTGTTTCTTCTATATGACGCAGCCGGTCTGCAGCAGCGCTTGCTTCCCTTGCCTCCCTTTCCTTTCTCCTCAGATGACTTTTATCGGGAAATAATTTCCTTTCCGCGGAAAACCCATGTGCCCACGGCTTGGAGCCTGGGGTGCCTCGTGTTCGTCCATCGTGTTCGGGATTCCCAAGGGCGCGTGCAAGCTCGTCATTCTCTCTCTCGGGACGGAACCGTCCCTCTTCAACATCCTTGTATGCTTTCCTAATTTCTTCGATGGGTAGTAGGGGATTATCCTTGTGTCTTCTGTTATATATGCACTTTCTTTCTGCGTCCAATGTGCCCCCATGCCCGTAAAACCAATTTCTTGACCGTTCGGTCCATCCTTCTTTTATAGGCTCTGGAACGATCCCTTTAGCCAGCAGGTCGGCCTCAAGTTTGTCCCACTTAGGCATGGAACAGGCATAGCCACCAGCCCCCATAGTATGGTGGTACTTCTTTTTAGCAGCATTTGCCTTATTTATTGCAGACTTTGACTGAGCTTACTCCGATTTCTTGTACGCCACAAAATCTTCCCAGTAGTCTATTATCTTCTCATACCCGTGATCGAAATCCGGAGTTTTATCTTTCAAGATGAAGTCGGTGTACAATATGTTCTTAAATTTGTTGAATAACTCGGCCATCTTCTTAAGAGCCCACGCCTTGAATTTATATACTAGAGCTTTTTTCGGGCATCCATCTCCTCCTCATCTGGCTCCCCCTCCTCTGGATCCACCTCTGACAACGGCAAGGTGAAATTAACCATGACCTTTTCAAAAAGGCGTTTTTTGCCTCCGGGGCCGAGCCAGCTAACTTCAGGATCCCTTGGCTTATTCCATTCTCGGATGGTGATCGGGACGTAGTCCCTAACAACAACACCGCATTGCTTCACAAATTTTTGTCTAACATCAATTGGAGCAATGGGTTCGCCGTCTGCAGCGACTTCTTCGATCCTGTACCGGAGATGGTCCTCCAACTTTTTGGTTGGGCCTCGTTTCGTCCTCACAGAGGATTTGCTCGATCCGGATGGCTAAAAGAAGAAAGACCGTTAGTATGTGTATATAGACAACAGAGGCTAAATTAATTAATATAAATATATATGCACCTCGTCGGAGTTTGTAATAATCAATGTTGCACCGGAGCCGCCGGCTTCTGCCTTGTCGGCTTCTCCCTCATCGGAGACGCCGAGTTCGGCCTCTTTCCAGACGTTGGAGACGCCGTCTCCTCGGTTGAGAGACTCATCCCCCTCACCGGAGTCGTTCAGAAAGTGACTTGCGTCATCCTCGCCGCGGATCATATCCTCGAGGATATTTTCCTCATTTTCGTCTCTGCCGTGTGGTTCCATAGTTTCTGCAAAATACGAAAGTTATTTTCGGAGCCGTCTCTGCCGTGTAGTTCAGAAAACTTGTAGGAATAGAACGGTACTAGAAGGAAAGGCGCGCATTGATGCGCCCGTTGTTTCTAAGCGTCGTCATGGTGATATATATGACAAATAATTCAGCATTTCATCTTGTCTGAAACGGAACAAGTTTGAATTGTAGTAATAATATGACACATTTCGATATCATTGTACTTCACATGAACATCACTTGAGCAAAATTGTACACAGCTCCAATTACACGGTGCACCGATTTAAAACATCAGAGTATACAATTCTATCAATTCATACAAATAATTCTATGAATTCCATCAATTCATACAAAACTGTATCAAATCCAATTCTATCGTAAATAAATAAATAAATAACTGTACCAAATCCAATTCTATCATACAAATAAATATGAAGCCTAAAATTATTGGATTTTGGATAAATATTTATTTATACAAATATGAAGCCTAAAATCATAAATAAATATGAAGCCTAAGCATAGGGAACGTGGTTTTACATCTGAAGCCTCATATGTCAAAGCCATTAGTCAGCAAAAAGAGTGCCTACAAGAACGAAGTAGAAATAAATGCATTGTTCTTGCATTTACCCTTGGTTCTGTAGACAGTCTTCTTGCAAGCATAATGGACTATTCTAATCATTGGCTTGAATTAAGAATAGCCAAGAAGACAACATTATTTCTTTCGGCTCATAAATAACAGCAAAATCAGCTAACACTAAATCATTCCAAATTGACTTAGCAAATTTTTCTAATAACATTTCTAATAAATTTCTAACACTAAATTTCCTAACACTAAATTTCTAACACTAAATTTCCTACCACTAAATTTCCTACACTACAAAAACAACACAAAAATGTACCTAAACTACACACCTAATTTATACTCTACCACCTTAGCAAAATTTCTACTAACACTTGGTCGACTAAGCAAAATCAACTAAGCAAAATCTACTAAGCAAAATCAACTAAGCAAAATTTCAACTAAGCAAAATATACACACCTAATTTCTACTCTACACACCACCTTAGAAAAATTTCTACTAACACCTAAGCAAAATCTATAAAATTTGCACTAAAATTACACCTAATCAGCACTAAAATTCCACCTAATTTGCTAACACTAAAATGCCTAACAAGAAATTACACTAAAAACAAAACAAAAAACAACTAAACCCAAAAAAAACTACCTCTTGCGGACGGCGGATCGGCCGGAGGCGCGGCCCTGCGGCGGCGAGGCGGAGGAGTACGGGCGACGCGGCGGGGCAGCGGGCGCGGCGGCGGAGAGGCGGCGGCGAGGCGGAGGAGTAGGGCACGTGGAGGCCGGCGGCGAGACGGAGGAGAGCGGGTGCGTGGAGGAGAGGCGTGGGCGCGTGGAGGAGAGGCGGCGGCGAGGCGGGGGAGGCTCGCGCGTGGTGGAGGAGGCGCGGCCGGAGGAGCGGGCGGCGGAGGACGGCGCGTACGGCGGACGGCGCTCGATCGGTTTTTCCGCGCTCCGGTCCTTAGCGAAATGAGAGGAGTTGGGGGAGAAGAAGAGGCCGGCCAGATTTAAAAGGTAAAGACCTTTAGGTCCGGTTGGTGGCACCAACCGGGACCAAAGGGTCTTTAGGTCCGGTTGGTGGCACCAACCGAGACCAAAGGCCTACCCTTTCGTCCCGGTTGGTGGTACCAACCGGACCTAAATGTCATTTTCGGCGGCACCGAGAAGGCGCGCGCCAAAATACCCTTTGGTCCCGGTTCGTGGCATGAACCGGGACCAATGCCCTGAAAATTTTAATGCCCTGAAAATTTTAAGTTCTTAATGTTGTTCCCCCCTTTTTTTTCTTATTAAGGTGTTTGAATATGAATTTTATATGGTTTTGAATTTGAAAAGACTTTCAACATGAAAAGTGTTTAAATTTGAATAATTTTTTTTTGGAATTTGAACTTAATTAAGTCATTAATTAAATTTATAAATTCAATATCTTTTCATCTGTTTATCAGAAAAATGCAATTAAAATATCAAATTGTTGATAAAAATGTAATCTATCTATTTATATAATTTATATATATTCATTTAATTTATATCTATTGAATTAATTCATATCTATTTTTGCCATATTATTGAATCTCACTAAACTTTCAACATGAAAAGTGTTTAAATTTGAGCTCCAACGGTGCATTTGATACGGTACAGAATGACAACAGTGGATCAGTTGTCCTAACAATCTTAGTCATACTCCTGCCTAGGCCTATAATACTCGTACTCGTAGTCACCGTCATCATCGTCGTCGCTGTCATCGTACTCATACGGCGCTCGTGGCTCGAACCTCGACGGGTGAGCACCCCCGGACTGCATGTTAGGGTAGCGCAGGCGGGGGTTATCGCCAGCCATGATGTAGTTCATAACGCCTTGGAGAGTCCGGCCAGCCCACCACAGCTGACGGCCGGCCTCATTGAAGTCCGAAGGAGGAGGGCCATCCCCCTCGTACCTGGCGAGCGCCCTCTCACACCGATTGATGAAGAAGGCTTCCCAAGTCGGGTGGTAGTCGGGATGCCAGCCCGGATCCATCCGCTGCTCCGGTGTGAGCTCGAGGTAGTAGTGGTTCATGATGGCCGCCCGGCGCGCCACACCTTGAGGGACAGGAGGGACCGGCACGCCTCCGGCGCTCAGCATCCAGCCGGCGGGGACGCGGTAGCCGGGCGGGCAGGGGTAGTTCGAGGCGGAAAGCTCCTCCGCCTGACGGTAGGTTAGTACGGTGGAAGCCATGGAAGAGTGATGAGGTTGCAGATATGAGTTTAGATGTGATATATATAGTGAGAAATTGCGGGAAGACGAAGGCGGGAAGCGGTGGAAGAAGCACACGGATCATGTGTTTCCTTCGAGCGCTTGTGAGCCGTTGGATCAGAGTTGTGTTTCTTTCGAGTGCTTGTGAGCTGTTGGATCGTGTGCACACGGATCGTGTGTTTCTTTCAAGCGCTTGTGAGCTGTTGGATCAGGGCCTTTAGTACCGGTTCGTGTTACCAACCGGGACTAAAGAAGCACACGGATCGTGTGTTTCTTTCGAGTGCTTGTGAGTCGTTGGATCAGAGTTGTGTTTATTTCGAGTGCTTGTGAGTTGTTGGATCGTGTGCACACGGATCGTGTGTTTCCTGCGAGCGATTGTGAGCCGTTGGATCAGAGTGTGTTTCTTTCGAGCCCTTGTGAGCTGTTGGATCTCAAGCAGAAGATAAGGCACAGATATCAACGCTCCTTTTTTCCCGGTTCCAGCTACCAACCGGGACTAAAGATGAAGATTTCCCCTGATCTTTTAGCTATAAATACCAACCGGGACTAAAGACCGAATACAAATTACATAAAAGGTTTAATGCATTTGGGAACACTCGATCATACATATATTAATTGTGTAATGCATTTGACAACACTCATACATAAAAAGTTTTTGAGAACACTCATGCATTTGACATGATCTCTATGATCGCTTATTCGGCCGTAAACATAGAGTTTCTTCATTATGTAATGGGATGCTTGGGTCAGTTTTCACTGTGAAGGGCGGAATTTCATCAAACTTATTATAGTCTGCTGACATGTCTGTCTTGTCCTCGACTCCCACGATGTTTCTTTTTCCTGAAAGAACTATGTGACGCTTTGGCTCATCGTGTGATGTATTTGTTTCCATATCTTTTCTTTTTTCCGATCTGGAGATCATGTCCTTCACATAGAAAACCTGAGCCACATCATTGGCTAGGACGAATGGTTCGTCTCTGTACGCAAGATTCTTGAGATCCATTGTTGTCATTCCGTACAGCTGGTCTACCTTTACCCCTTCTCCATTCATGTTGACCCAACTGCACCGAAACAAAGGGACCTTAAAAGTAGGTCCATAGTCAAGTTCCCATATCTCCTCTATGTAACCATAGTATGTGTCCTTTTGTCCATTCTCGTCTGTTGCATCAAAGCGAACACCACTGTTTTGGTTGGTACTCTTTTTATCTTGGGCGATCGTGTAAAATGTATTCCCATTTATCTCGTACCCTTGGAAAGTCAATACAGTCGAAGATGGTGATGCGGCCAATAAGTAGAGTTGATCTCCAACATCGGTGTCATTCATGAGATGTAATCGCAACCAACTACCGAAAGTCTCCATGTGTTTTTGTTTAATCCAGGAGTCAGGCTTCCCTGGGTTTTTGGAGCGTACAATATTCTTGTGTACCTTGATATACGGAGCCACGAAGGTGGAACTTTGTAGAACTGTGTAGTGTGCTTGAGTGAAAGAATGTCCGTCCCTACATATCATTGCTTTCTTTCCTAGCGTGCCTTTTCCACTAAGTCTCCCCTCATGCCGCGATTCAGGAAGACCAATCGACTTAATGTCGGGAATAAAGTCAACACAAAACTCAATGACCTCCTCTGTTCCATAGCCTTTGGAGATGCTTCCTTCTGGCCTAGCACGGTTATGAACATATTTTTTCAAGACTCCCATGAACCTCTCGAAGGGGAACATATTGTGTAGAAATACAGGACCGAGAATTGCAATCTCGTCGACTAGGTGAACCAGGAGATGCGTCATAATATTGAAAAATGATGGGGGGAACACCAACTCAAAACTAACAAGACATTGGACCACATCCTTCTGTAACCTTGTCAGACTTTCTTGATCGATTACCTTCTGAGATATTGCATTGAGAAATGCACATAGCTTCACAATGGGTACTCGAATATTTTCCGATAATAGCCCCCTCAATGCAATCGGAAGCAACTGCGTCATAATCACGTGGCAATCATGAGACTTCAGGTTTTGGAATTTTTTATCTGCCATATTTATTATTCCCTTTATATTTGATGAGAAGCCAGCCGGGACCTTGATACTGCTCAGGCATTCAAAAAATATTTCCTTCTCTGCTTTCGTAAGAGTGTAGCTGCTTAAGTAATGACGCCATTTATCCGCATGCTTGTTGTTTGGGTCTTTCATACGCTGCTGGTCCTCCCTTGCTTCCAGTGTATCTTTTGTCTTCCCATCACGCCGAGGAAGCCTAGCAGGTTCACGCAAAGATTTTTTGTCACGTACGTGCATCACGTCGATTGAAAACCGGACATCTTGGACTTTCCAATAGGGTAGCTCCCAAAATATAGATTTCTTCTTCCACATGGGCGCGTGTCCGGTAGCGACGTCTTTCGGAACAGATTGACCGCCAGGACCCTTTCCAAAGATTACTTCTATGTCCTTGACCATACCAAATATAGCATCACCATCAGGGAGGTTAGGCTTCTTCCGGTGATCTGCCTCACCTTTGAAATGCTTGCCTTTCTTTCTTACGGGGTGACTGCCTGGAAGAAATTGACGACACCCCAGGTACATGACCTTCTTACATTTTTCCAAATATGTACCTTTAGTCTTATCTAAACAGTGCGTGCATGCGTTGTATCACTTGTTTGACTGTCCTGAAATGTTACTAAGAGCAGGCCAATCATTGATGGTTACGAACAGCAACGCTCGTAGGTCAAATTCCATCTATTTGTGCTCATCCCACACACGTACACCTGGTATGGCCCACAACTGCAAAAGTTCATCAACTAATGGCCTTAGGTACACATCAATGTCGTTGCCGGGTTGCTTCGAGCCTTGGATGAGAACGGGCATCATAATGAACTTCCGCTTCATGCACAACCAAGGAGGAAGGTTGTAGATACATAGAGTCACGGGCCAGGTGCTGTGACTGCAGCTCTGCTCCCCAAAAGGATTCATACCGTCTGTACTTAGACCAAACCATAAGTTTCTTGCGTCACCTGCAAAGTCCGAGAACTCTCTCTCGATTTTTCTCCACTGCGACCCATCGGCGGGGTGTCTCAACTTCCCGTCTTTCTTATGCTCTTCTTTGTGCCATCGTAACAACCTGGCATGCTCTTTGTTTCTGAACAGACATTTCAACCATGGTATTATAGGAGCATACCACATAACCTTAACAGGAATCCTCTTCCTGGGGAGCTCGCCATCGCCCTCAACATCACCAGGGTCATCTTGTCTGATCTTGTACCGCAGTGCAGTGCATACCGGACATGCATCCAAATTCTCGTACTCCTCACCGCGGTAAAGGATGCAGTCATTGATGCATGCATGTATCTTCTGCACATCTAATCCTAGAGGGCAGATAGCCTTATTTGCTTCGTACGTAGTCTCGGGCAATTCGTTATCCTTTGGAAGCTTCGGCTTCATTATTTTCAATAACTTCTCAAATCCCTTGTCAGATAAACCAATCTCTGCCTTCCATTTCAGCAATTCCAGTGTGGTACCGAGCTTTGTGCTGCCATCTTCGCAATTTGGGTACAACAACTTTTTGTGATCCTCTAGCATGGCCTCCAACTTCAGCTTCTCTTTTTCTGTATCGCATTCTCGTTTTGCATCAGAAATGACCCGACCAAGACCATCATCGGGCTCATCTGACGCCCGTTGTTCTTCACCTCCTTCTTCTTCATTGTCTTCCATCGCAGTATCACCGTATTCTTCAGGGAACATAGGATAGTTGTCATCATCCTCTTCTTCTCCATTGTCTTCCATCATAACCCCTCTTTCTCCGTGCTTGGTCCAAACATTATAGCTGGGCATGAAACCTCTCCGAAGCAGGTGGCCTTGAAGGGTTCTTGAGGAAGAATGCTCCTTGACGTTCCGACAGTCCACACATGGACAAGGCATAAAACCATCCTCTTTGTTTGCCTCGGCCACAGCGAGAAATTTATGCAGGCCTGCAATAAAATCGGGACTGCGTCGGTCGCCGTACATCCATCGCTGCTGTTCATCCATCTGCACATCATATAATGAGGTTTATCAAGTACAATTAGAAAAACATATTGAATACTGAAATGACCACCGTACATCGACACATGCAATATTTCTGTATCAATTATAGATGAAAAGGATAAAGTTGCTAACCTCGGTCGAGGATATCATTTTGTGTGAACTTAAGTGTGGCTCGGGCATTTCATCGAACACATCTTGTGCGTGGCAAAGGAAAAAAAAGTAGCACCCACTTCCCACCAATCCAAGCAAAAAAAAAACAGAGGAGAGAAGAGGGGGATGTGGCTGGGTGCATATATAGGTAGGGGAGGGGCATTCTCGCGGCGCGCCACGTGTCCCGGCGCGGGAGCTTTAGTCCCGGTTCGTAGCACGAACCGGGACGAATGACCCCAACCGAACCAGGACCAATGCCTCACGGGGGCCTGGCAGCTCGAACCGGGACCAATGCCAGGCATTGGTCCCGGTTTATCACTCAACCAGGATGAATGCAAATTCGGCTCTGTCTGAAAGGTGGTTTTTCTACTAGTGTGAATTAGCCATTGTGGAACATGAATATATCGTGTGCATCCGCATTTCGACTATGCGGCTACATCTATCTTGGTCGGCGACTCAATGTGTCGTGGCTCGAGGAACAGAAGCACAAAGATATTGATCCATCCATCTTTGCTATCTCCCCGTCGAAGGATTTTTCTTTCAACAAGGCGCTTGATCAACAATTTTTGGATCCCAACATATTGAGCTTTGGTATAAGCTGTAGGACGTGCACCTCATTTATGGAAACTCGGCAACAATTTTTTGGAAGTTCGCTACTTTGGGGTCCTATGCGATGGCTTCCACCTAGAGGGCACAATTTGAGGGTTTAGTCTTGTCTTCTATGAAGCCGGCTATTTGGATCAATATGGATCCTCCCAAGCAGAAACTCTTCGCTTGGTTTGTGCTCCATGATAGGATTTGGATGACTTATCACCTTCATCGACGCGGGGTGGCCCATTGATGGCCTTTGCCAATTATGCGAACGGAGCCAGCTACCCACCTTCTGATCAAGTGTCGTTCTTGTTGCGTCAATGGAATTAAATCTTTGACTGGCTTGGCTCCTTCCTTCACATCGGTCAAGGTCTCAAGGAATGGTGGGAGGCAACCGTTGACGTCCACGGCAGTCGTCGGAAGGCTTTGCATGCCTTCTTGGGAAAATTGAAAAGATAGGAATGAGAGGGTCTTTTGCGGTTATTTCATCCATGTTTGTGTGTGTTTTTTTTTTGTAAGGAAGAGACACAACTTTTGGTCATGGCGGATACGAGCAATACTTCAATATTTCATATGCCGCCTAAGTAGTTGTCATGGTTGTAACTTCGTGAGCCTTTTGTGGGGGGGGGGGGGGGGGGGGGGGTGTTCACTATAATTCCGTTCAAACTCTTTAATTATTGAGATGAGATAAAAAAAAATAGATGAAATATTCCCCATTCAGAGTACGAATGGAGTAGCTGCTTGTTTGACGCGGGCTAATGGCCGGCTCTCGGGTACCCGCGCTTATGCGCAAAA
Organism: Puccinellia tenuiflora; assembly: GCA_012064385.1. Lineage (NCBI taxonomy): Eukaryota > Viridiplantae > Streptophyta > Magnoliopsida > Poales > Poaceae > Puccinellia > Puccinellia tenuiflora. Next base: position 176,592 of record QRDG01000284.1, on the reverse strand, counting down.
CAATTTAGAAAATGAAAAAAGTCAAAAAAAAAATCTGAAATAATTTGTGCTCAAGGATGATCAAGTATTCTACACGTGTAAAAAAAATTGACCAATAAATGATTCTCCTAAACTTCTGGGCAAAAAAGATAAATTTCTGATGAATATAGCGTGTATATAGTAAGCGTTTTTAGGCAAATCTTTCACACAGGTTGCCATGTAAGTTATTTTTGGACGGAAATTTTTGCACGGATACAATACATGATAATGTTTGTGTCCGAACGTCAGATTCAGAACTTTTTGAACTTTTTTAAAAATTACTAAATTATTTTTAAATATGGTTCGTATTTTGGTACAACTAGTAGTAGCTATCAGAACGAAGTACAATGGGAGCACAGAAGCAAAAAATATCGTGCTCTTGCTTTGTTTGGACACCTTTACCAAATCGATTTACACCACAAGTGGACACATCATAGATCAGGCAATTATACAGAAAACAACGGGCAGCGCACCGGGGGGACGGAACGGGCCGGCCTGTCGGGGTCGGCAGCAGTAGCGCCGTGGACTCCGTTTGCCCGCGACCCCGACGTAATCCGTAATCCTATCTCCTCCTCGCCACGCGCTTCCTCCGGCGTCAGGATCGGCTTCCTCCCCGAAAAGCAAAACGTCAGAGTCAGCTGGTGCCATCCATCGCCATTCCGCGCCGCTCCCCATCTCGCCGCGGCGCCGCCAGCCTTATCCCGGGAGCGAGCACGGTGTGCCCCGGCCCCGCCCGGTCTTCTCTACGTTTTTCTCTGGATGAATTATGGAGCCGGTCGCGGTCGGCGTCGTCCGCTCGGTGATGCGAGGAGACGGGAGGTGTATCTGTCGAGTGTCGAGAGAGAGAGGGAGATAGCACCGACGCGACGAGGGCGCCGTTAGCAGTAGCGCAGCGGCGCGGCACGGCAAGTTGGCGCACGTCGTGGTCACGCGGCATGCCTTGCCTCAATCGTCGGGTCGCCGGAGCCTTATCAGGATTGAGGGGCCGCGATCGGCGTGGTGTGGTCGAGCTGAGACGGAAGCTCGTGTGATTTTGTCCCTACTAGCAAAACCCCCACGTATTCATTCATCATCAATCATTCGTCTCGTGGATCTGTAGTGTCAGTCTTATCGCCCGAGAGGCCAAGAGGACACAAAGTGCCAATCTTTTTTTGTTTTGTTTTGTGGACTCACAAGGTGCCAATCTGGTTTTGTTCAAAGAAAAAAAGTGCCAATCTGGTCACTGAGACTGAGAGTCCCGCCAGTCAGGGTGGCGTTTTTTTACAGCCCAGATATGCCTGTCTGGTTGGTTTATTTCAAAGAACTTGCCTGTTTCCAAACCCTCTGAGATTTCCGCCAGTCGGAATGGCGTTTTCAAATGACTTTGACAAAGTTTGTGGCCATACAGCTAAGTCTTTGAAATAAGCCAACCTGACTGTCTGACATGCTCACTGGCTGGACTCTCAGGGTTAGATCTGGTTGAAAGTTTTTAAAGGAATCAGATATGGCTGGAAGTTTTTAAAATACCCATTTTGTATAAATTATAGTGCACCAGCTGCCCGACGATTGTACATAGAAAATATCTAAATCGAGGGTCCAGGCACCAGCAAGTGGGCAATCCACCAAGCAAAATACATGAACCTGACAACCATCTAGGTAGCAGCAACCTAATAACGAAACTCAGAAGGATGGTGAGATACGCTGTTTACCAAAACAGATAGCTGAGTTAATCAAGAGCTGAAAATGAAAGATACGCGTATATCTTTCCATCGTCACGCTGCGTCGAGCACGTCAGTCTTGCATGACCAAGCTTCCCACAACAGTCTTAATTAAGTTTGATACGTCAGTCGCACTTGATATAAACACGTGTTAGAATCTGCTGGCCGAACCATGGTTCTAAATCCATCCCGGTGTGCTTATCCACTTAGAAGTAGCACGTGACATATCGTATGAAGCCCAGTGTCACTACAGAATGAAAAGCATAAAACTTAAAATCCTTGTGTTGTTCAGCTCGATGAAATCAGTGAATTTCATTGTCACGCCCCGTTCCTTTCATTGAAATGAAACAAAAGTAACAGCAATTCAAGCACGACGAATTAGCTCCAGCTTACAAGCCACAAAGGTTGGACACAACTCTCCTTGATCGACATCAAAAGTAAATTCAGTCGTGACACTCCGACTTGTTTCAGGTGACGCGTTTTAAGCATTTATTTATTGGCTCAATGGACAGCGTAATTATGTTTTCAATTTCCTATTACATCATCGATAAGGAAAAAAAGTATGTTCAGGTAGAAAGAGCATTCTGGGTTGCTACAGAAAATCATACATTCAACTCAGCATCGGCAGCTAATGGTTCAAAAATTGATTCGACCTCATCCATGTTTACATCTTCCAGAGTTGGTGGATCCCATTTTGGATTCTGCAAAGTGACAATAAAATTCAATGAAAAGATTAGCAACATGCTACTGATCCTTTTTCGTTCAATGAACCACTGCCACATCAGAATGTGGATAACCTTCCCCAGAATGAATATATACATACCCGATACATGTCAAGTAAAATGTTAAAAAAAACACATATGTATTTAATGTGTGCTAAGTTATTGCTAACTTGAATATGAAGCTACCTCTCTTACCTCATCTTGCAAGATAAACAGAAGGCAGTCCAAGTTGGGTTATAGTTAAACAAAATTACCCTTCTGCCCACTTGCACCGACTTTGCAAGACATAGATGATACCAGGATCTAACATTTTTACTGTTTCTGATGGTTGAACAAGGGTACACGATCCTACACAATCTGATTAAAAAAAGTTTCAATCTCTGTGCAGAGAGCAATCATTGCAATTTACCTACTCCCTCGCATCCATAAAAAGCGTACTCATTTTGTACTAAGTTAGTACAAACTTTGTACTAAGTGGGCGACACTTTTTAAGGATCTGAGGTAGTACTTTAAAAGACTACCATGACACACAGTGCACAGACCAGGGCCCTCATTTCTCAAAATGCCACCAAATGATGGTGTCTACAGCTCTATCTCTATGCCCAATGATTACAAAACTTGGTTAATATAGATGATTTATATAGTTAGTTGGGTCATGTTTGGAGAGAGAAAAGGGTGAAAATGCTCAAGGAACCCTCCAGACTTGTAAACAAGAGCAGAAAAACTGCCCCTTTAGGCTCTAATAGCCCTAGGCTACATTCCCAAGTAGAAGCTTAAGGCACTGTTTGTCACAGCTTTTGCTTGGATTCTCCATGCCAAAATCTACTAGTCAGAACAGGCTAGTCAAACACCTAGGTTATGACAGAAGACACCCTGGCTCATCTTTGCTTCTGCGACATTTTGCCAAGGGCTACTGAGGCCGACTTCTTTTGGGCTTTTGCTTATGCATAAGCCGGCTTATGGGTTCCGATAGGGAGAAACTGTGGTGGACAGAAGCTACTAGAAACTGCTTGCCGACTTCTTTTAGTCTTCTCGAGTTTTGGCTTATTTGGTGTGTTAAGGTGTGAAATGTCCATAACACCCCTGAATTTGATATGTAGGTTTAGATCAAAATGATCATGTCAAATTCATATTGTACCATATAAATTCAGATAAATGACTGACCAAATAGGTAATCTGTGAAACTGACCAGATAGCTGAAGCTTCAGTAACACACTAATAAATTACCAAATGAAACTTATGTACTACTGTAGTACAGATCTAATCTTTGTACCATAATCAATAAAATTGCTTACTAGTTACAGGATCCAAGTCCCAAGCGTCATGACCCAATCGTAATGACTTTACAAATTCATGAATCGGACTTCTGAGAGCAACATCCGTCCAAACATATGCAGCCAAAACGTAACTTTGAGTTAAAATCCAACCAAAATGGAATCAATCCGGCTACCATCAGGAACTACTCTTGCGCCCAGATGGAGGCAGAGCTCGGCGGTGAGATCGTGGGCTGCATGCGGCTAGCGGCGGGAGGCAGATCTCGGGCGGCAGGAGACAGAACTCGGGGCGGGCGCGTGGGATGGATGCAGAGCAGATGCGGTCTTCGGCGCGGAGCAGGCCGGTGCAGCCGCAGCAGATGCGGTCGTGGAGGAGGCTGGTGCGGCTGGAGCAGATGCGGCCGCCGGCACGGAGCTCGAGACCGGCGGGCGGCAACGGGACCCGACGATCTCTAGCTGCGTTGTAACGGGCCGGCTTGTGGCAGAAGGAGAGGAAAACGATTCGGCCACTTGGTGGTAGTTTTGGGGTAATTAGCGGGAAACATAGGGGTAGTTGGATAGATCGATTCGTTTATCTGTGGAGAAGCTCGAGAAACTGCTCTCTGCTAGCTTCTCCGGACCTCCGAATTTGCACTACACAGGAGCACGGCGGGTAGGGAGAAACTGGCCAGAAATTTTCACTTCTTTTGGGCTTCAGCTCCTGTGGACCTAGAAGCTGTCGTATAAGCTCAAAAGAAGTTTCCCTGATACTGGATGCTCATGGTATTTACCCACGTTTGCTACCGGTATAAAGGTGATGCAATCCCACAGCTCAGCATCTTTTCTCTCCCTGACTCCTCTACTTCCCCAACTACAGTATCGCCTCCCGAGAAAGCCGTGCTACTTAAACCTCATGCCTTCCCCAACTCCGGCATCGCCTCCATTGAGTCAGTGCTGCCTCTTTCCATCCTATGGTCCCTTTGTCTGCTGAACCCACCGTGCTGATAGGTTCTTTTGTTTTCTCCCATGGTTTAGATGTGAGTTTCTGTATTTCATTGCCCCTTTGTTTAGATGAGTTTGTATGGGTTGGTTATACAATTTCTTGTATGCATATTTGCTACTGTTACTTAGTGATCATATATGTAAGAACTTTTTTTTCATCTGAAATGTTGAATATAACTGCGAGTTGTTTCTCTTTGATTGATCTCTCTTTTATAGACTTATGCTAAAGGAGCTAATCTGATAAATGTGTCCATGTTCAGATTTTTGTTATTTCAATTTCTTAATGATGTGTTATCTTTAATACAAATCATTTGGACTAATATAGGCAGTACTGGAAATTATCATAGTATACAAGATCAAGAGAATTTCAGAAAATTCATTATTTAGGCCAGCCAGCCCACAAGAAGCCAGATCGTGAAAAGGCAAACTTCTACAGGGAGAAAACTCTTCAGGAAACTGATTCTCAGGAGTCAGGACCACTTGCGAAAAATCGTTCTGCACAACTAACAGCTGTATCAAAGTCAGGGGAAGCAGCTCTCAGCCTTTATAAGCTAAACAGGTCCAAACTGCTTAGCTAGCTATTCCTCCTGTATGTGAGTAAGCTGGCGTGTGGAGAAAAGCATACATTTAAGCATATAATGCGCATCCGACCCATCTAGCAGGGTTGAACTTAAGCAATCGAAAACTAATAATCAGTTTCCTCTCTACTGAAAGCAGTGGCGGACCTAGAAGGTTCTGGAAGCCTGGGCAGACATGCTTAAGACGTCATTTTTTTGTGAGAAATCACTGTAGAAAGTCAGAAAATACAAGACATCGTCGGCCGGCAAGCCCGGGCGGCCGCCCGGGCTGAAGGGACGGTAGATCCGCCCCTGACTGAAAGGACCTTACCCCTGGAACCCACTGCAGAATGCAACTATATGTATAATTCAGGCTTTTGCAGCACTTATGGTCAGAACAATGGTAGTGGAAAGGAAAATGTTCTAATTGGTTGAACCTCCTATAGGCTTAGAGCAAAAATCAGTAGATTGAGGCCCATGGAAAACGTGGCAACTAACACATGTACCACGCACTCTCTAATTGTATGAGTTTGAACCATTTAAGAAACTGGAGATTGAATAAAACCATATGGATAACTTGCCTGGTCCTTGTCAACTAAGACAGCACGAACACCTTCAACAAAATCATCTCGAACCGACGATCTCAAAGCAATGCGATATTCCAACTTCATAACACCAGCCAACTGAATGCACCAAGCACCAGAATTAGCAAAAGTACAGGAACGGCTAACAGAAATATGTCCAACGGTACAGGATACTAGAGACTACCTTAGATAGATGGTTTTCATTATTCCCATACGATGATGCAACTCGAGAGAAATGCTTCTGTGTTAAACAAAGAGAAAATGGAGCACCTTTCTTAAGTCCTGCCAAAGACTCATTGGCCCATTCTGCCACTGCAGCCAACAAGGGAAAGGAATAATTATATATACCTATCAGTACTGCACTGGATTAAAATTTATATAGCACAGGACATTTTCAAACAAAATGCAGTTGACACTGTTTATTAAAGAAGGGTTGTCTTGGTGCATTGAAAGAAGACACTTAACAATTACCTTCGGCATCACCACTTTGACTACACTTCTTTAGTTCTTCGACAGATTCCGCAGCTGATTTATCAGGACCAAAAGAAGAAATGATATCTGGTAAAAGCTTTTCTAATTGTGGCACTGACTCGGGTTCCTTTTTGTACCCAGTCAGGAGTGACTCAACATCTTTGTGAGGATCAGCAGTGCTGCAAGATAAAGATAACTACGTATATCAAGATACCACCAAAATAGTACAGAATATCGCAAGCACTTATTGCGTCGTGGAACCTAAGATATGAATACATAGACAGAGAACTAGAGAAAATGGTTGCTAAAATTGTATATTAATGTGGTTCGTATGTTTTCACCAAGTTAAGAGACATACAAGTTAGCACTCAAGAGGGATTCCTTGAGTGATCCCAAGTCCCCGGAAGGTACATAATGGGTTCCAAGACCTATAAACAGAGCATCAGCAGGTGAAGATATCCTTTTTCCTGTCAGCCCAAGGTAAGCTCCTGAAAGAGGTAGATGTGGTTAGTAAAAAGAAGGAATGCTATATAATTTAAACAAACTTTACCCCTTTGGGAACAGAGAAGGCCACAACAATGTCATAGCATTAATGGGAAGATCAACTACAGATAAGAAAAGGCATAAGAAAGCTCTGGTATACTGCCCATTCACCATAATTGAACAGTAGTTGCATAGTATGCAAGATAGAGCTGTCGAACATGTTACAGTATACAGAAAACAGAAAATTTTCTCTACAGTTCATCTCATTATGTTCCACCAATAATGATCATCTTAAAACACAAGCACACAGCAGAAATGGAGACAAAAAAAGATAGAAGATAGCAGAAGTGGAGACAATAGAGAAACATAAAGAGGTGTGGACATCAAGATACATGGGAGTGCACGATGTAGGGAGGGAGGGTACTGCTTTGACTATCAAGTTGGAAAAGCATGATGATTATACAATGGTAACGAAATTAGTAGCAGAAGACACTACCTACGAATCACTATAACAAGGAGGAAGGGGGATACAGAAGCATACCGACTGCACCTCCTCCTGGTGCTTTTGCAGCAATGTAAGCAAAGCCAACATCTGGAAACAAGCCAATACCATTTTCTGGCATGGCCAGGAGTGTTCTCTGTAATAGTAGCACATTGGACAAACAAGATCAATCTTCAAAACACAAAATCTTAAGTAAAACACGTTTAAATAAAGAAAAAATTGAGTTGCAAACAATTGCCTCGGTAATAACACGGTAGCGGCCATGTCCAGATAACCCTATTCCAAACCCCATGGTCACTCCATCCATCAAACATATGTAAGGTTTTGCGTACTCATGTATCTTACAAATCAAAGAGTACTCGGCAGTGAAGACCTGAAATGGAACAGCGTATTGTGATGCAAATGATAACAATATTCTGGACAAAGGACGACATAAGACAATCAGCTTTTTTCATTTAACAAAGCAACACAACAAGAAACACAACAAGGAGGAGGGACAAGCGAAGGTACTAGTAAGAGTATAAGAAATGCAGAATCACATCCATTAAACAATATTTTATTCAATAATACGATGAAGAGTGTGTTTAGTCAGCAGTGCAGCAGTTAAGGTCATTGTAAAACCAGCTAGACATACAAAATATTAGCATTGCACAATATTTTCATTACCGATGCAACACAAAAGAAACACACCAATGAGCACAAATACAAGGTACTAGTAAGATAGGAAGATTTCTCTTTATTGAACATTAGTTATCGAATAATAAGGGTGCTTCTCAGCAATTCATCAGTAAAGATCATTGTCAACCAGCTAAGGATTATAAAATCTTAGTATTATAAGTATATAGATGTATTGTGCAATTGTAGAGAACTAATCATAACTATATTGATAATGTAATGTTAGATGGTAAGTGGGTCAAAGAAGCAAATAGTGTCAAAACAACAGACAATAACATGTGGGTGATATGATATATAACTAGTCATCTTTAAAACATATGCACATTCCACAACGAAAAAGGAAAAACAGAAATATCAGTCTGGTCAAACTATAGCTTGTATCTTCTTCCACTTTCCATGTAATCGGAGTTAACTAATTGAACGCATGTAGCTCGGTTTTTATCTTTTTTTGCTTTTATGTTTTGATAATCAACCGACAGAATGAAAATAGCTTTTTTTTTACTTTTCATGTGATAGGAATCTACAAATAAACACCACATCATTATCAAAAAAATTAGATTCCACCAATGGAGAAACTGTTGGAGTTAATATTTTGTTTGGAATTGTCCTCAAATTTCTCTTCAAAATTATATTTCAAATTTTCTGTCTAAATCATACATTTAATTCATATTTCTGTTCTATCATTCTATGATATAATTAATGGTTAGAATTCGATTATTAACTTAATGTTCAATGTTTGGTTGCATCGATGAGTAAGATTATCTGAATGTTGCATTACTTTAAAGTTTGTCATGAAATTCACATTCTAACTCAGTTCTATCTCCCTTCAAATTGGCATACAATTTCGACAATATGTTACATCTACACAACTCATTTCTGGGATATAAAAAAGGTCTTATCACTAGACCTCTATTATCTCTGGCATTGTGCAATCATTAGCAAGTCTCTTCACATCCCCACCTGCAGTTTACACTAAGCAGTAGTCACTATCTGTGCAAGCTTGAGTAATGCTATAGACAACATATATACCAATGCCGCATGAACTTTTGAACAAAAGAAAACAACCCGGTTCTAAAAGTAAGTCGAATAATAAAAAACATGAAAAATGTAAGACCTTTTGCACAAGTGATGCATTCTTGTCCTTTTGAATTTCCGCTGCAACACCCTTAATATCCATCCCTGCATTGGCAATGAATCTGATTTGAAAACATCTCCAATGCTCCGGAGAAAAAAGGCTATACAGGCATACAGCATATGTTCAACATCCAAGGCATAGCTTCTTGTTCGCCACACACACACAAAAAAAAAAAAGGGGAGGAGAGGGGAAAAATGGAGAGAAAAAATTACCAGCTGAGAAGGCACGGGAAGAACTACTTTCCACAAGAACGCACTTCACATTTGGATTTGTTTCCCAATCATCAAGAAATGCCTTGTACCTAAGATCCATTTCTGCACCCATTTGAGGTAATAAATATGTTAGTGGAGCTCGGTAAGGTATCATACACAATCAAATTAAAATGGCCAACATTTATTATGGATATGACATTCTATGCAGGTATCAAATCATGCCCTACTCACATCCCAAAGCTTGAACCCGAAAAAGCCAAAAAAATAATAATTAGGATGATAGCAAGAAATAATTAAATTCAGTCCTATTCTTCCCTGCATAACATGTCAAAAATATTATACAAGGATAAGAGAGTTAAAGTCACTCTACCCAGATTTTGCAAATAAGTTAGTGTAAAGATTATTAATGACAAACAAACCAACCAACGAGGACTGATTGAGAAACCTGAGGTCGTTAGCTGAAAATAGCTTTTTTATTCTGTACAGACCATAACGTAACTCAATGTATCTTAGCGAACATAACTAGAGCCTCTGTGGTATTAACCTGGGAACTCGAGCGAAACTAGGTGGCAAATTGGACAGAATATTTTGTGCTCCTTTCATTCCACCCTGATCTCAAATTCCACTTTAACTCCCTGCTATTTAGCAGCGAATTTATTTTCAGATGCTGTCTAGTCACTATTTCGGTTGTATAAATCAAACAAAAATCGTACAACTACACTGTTTAAACACTGAAATTTCGAAAAACTTCACCAAACACGCAGCACGGGCTTCACCTAACCAACCCTCCGCAATCTTGTAAACTACTATAGTTGGGATCCCACAAAAAAAAATCGAAGTTTTCCTACTCAAATTACACCACGAGGCACACCCAATTAGACAGGTCAAGGAGGAGTAGAGCGATCCGCACCGAGGTTCATGGCGTTGAGGGCCTTGGGGCGGTCGAGGGTGATGACGGCGACGCCGTTGGGGAAGACGCGGCCCTTGACGAACTCCTCCGCGGCGGCGGCGGCCATGGCGGCGAATCGGCGGACCAGGCGGGTCGGGGCGAAGCTAGCGGTCGAGGCTAGGGTTTGGGAGGAGGAAGAGAAGAAGGAAGCGGTGGAGATCGGGATGCGAGAGAGCAGAGCTCGCATAGCTACGTGAGGCTGACTGGGAGAGCGAGATGGCGAAGTGGTGAGCCGATGAATATGATTATATTTTCGAGAAGTGGGTTGTTTAGCCGTCATTTCAATTGCTACGTGTCGTGGTGGCGATGAACTGGTGAGTGAATGATGTGAGAATCGACACAGCAATTGGAGCACCAGATTGTCTTTTCCTGATGACGGGTTCAATTCCCCGTTAGCCATGGAAAAAATGTATGATGTGAAGAAAGACAGATCACAGAGCGCCAGTGTAGAGTACAATGCCAAATGTATTAATGTAACCGGAGAATGCGGATCATGGACGATTGCATGACACCATATAACGTGTTCGCAAATTCTATTTATTGGCTGTCCTCGTTTTAACCAATCGCGAGCTCACCCGCCGTGGCCGCGCGATGCCAATCAGACGACATGCGCGAAGCGGTGCCTTGTGTCCCACGTGCACGCGACTCGCGACAGATTAGCTCGAGGGGGGTCGGAGGAGAGAGAAGCTCCCGTTCCCCATTTACGTTTCGCTCGCATCTGTGGGGAGGATCCACGCCGTCGCGGGAGGGATTGGGCGGCGCTACCACACCGGAGCGGAGGTGGGGGATCCTCGCTGTCCGTAGCAGGTCCTCCCGACACATTGTCCCTCGTCGGTGTCCTTCGTCGACGAACACCGTCGTCGGCGAACGACCTTTTGGGCGGCTTACTTGATGAGGCGAACTCCGGTGAGCTTCCAGCCAGGTAACGCTAGGTCCATCCGTGCCTTCTTCACTTTTCTTGTTGTCTCTGCGCGCACAGATCTGCGTGTTGGGAGAGTGGAGTTCATCCTCAACTCGTCCTTTTTTGGTCTGCAGGCTAGGCATGGGTACGGTTTCAGTGGCTAATCCGGCGAGTTCTACGATGAAACAGCTGGATCATCTAGACCGTGACGAAAGCGGGGTGTGGTTTGTTTTCATTTTTTTCCTTCGGTTGTTCACACAGCCACAGCCAGCAGGTCAGTATATCTCCAACTCCACCCAGGCACCCATAGATAATACTGTAGATGTAATTTTGCTAGTTGTGAATACCAGTCTGGATGTATATATGTGATCCAGTACCATGTATTTTTGCCATCCATAGCCGGCAGTAGCAAGTTACTTTTTCCACGGTAGTACCCCCAGTTGCTTCTTCATAGATTTTACATAAGTGAGTATTCGTAGATGCGTCTCGGTACAATGCTCCCCATCGTAGATGTGAGTTTTTCAGTAGTGCCTGGTCGCAGCTGTGATTTTGTTAGGGGTGGGGGAGATGATGTAACTCGATGGGGCCACCAGATGTAGTCGACGCAGGAGTCAGGACCACCCATTTTTCGTAGTTTTAATTACTATTTTTTCTGGCATTGATATTAAACCATCTCGAACGAAACTCACTGTTTTTTGTTGGGGAAAATTCACGGGAATGTAAGTTTTATTGAGTGTAAGTTTGACACTAGACCAGCGGTTGTTCTTTATTTACTTTTTGTGACACTAACATTAAACTTCTGGGATGTTAGTTTTAGTTAGCATGACGGAACTCAATTTATTTTTGGGGGAACCGATTGAATTGGAAGTTTCATTGAATGTAAGTCTATGACAGACCACCTAGAGTATAAGTGTTTGGGGAGGAACCCACTGGAATGTAAGTTTATTGAGTTTAAGTTTGATGCTAGACCACCGGTTGTACTTTATTTACTTTTCTGGCACTAGCGAGTAGTTTAATTATCATGATGTAACTCAACCTTTTTTTGGAACCCACTGGAAAACGTAAGTTTATATGACGGTAGACCGGGATGTTTATTTATTTTAGCGCGACGTAAGTTTTCGTTGAATGTAAGTTTATATGGGCCAGACTGAGTTTGTTCCTACACCGTGATGCAGACCATCAGAATCTTCATCTCCAGGAGGATTGTTAAGATCAATTCCACCATGAGGCCAATCAACATACATAAGATGCAACCAAAGATCTAAATGTAATTTTGAAATTGAAATAGGTCTGGTTTTATTACATTTAGACATGTATGATTTTTTTTGAAACTTTCCCCTACAAGATGTACTTTACTTGAACACTTATTTCATTTCTTTACTGACTGTTTTCCCATCTATAAGCAGGGTGTCAAATATCAGCAACTGAACTAGACAACTATCAAAACCAAGAAATTAGGAAATGAGGATGTAGTGGATAGAGGACAACCGGTTTCAAAGACTAGTAGAAAAACATAAGTTTGCGCCAAATGTAAATTCTTCAAGAACTGCCGGCAAGACAAGAATTTGTGTCTTCGAGAGGAACACATCATGCATTTTCCCTTTATCATGTTCTTCCAAACATTTTGTTACCATGAACAATTGTGACAGAATTACATTTTCACTGATTCCTCTAGCATGTTCACATTCCACATGTGACAATTGTTTGCATGTTCACACTGCATGTCACGATTATGTGCTTCTACTCTATGCACATGTCCAGATGCCTACCATTTTGGATGTCAATTTATTGTCTATTTTTTACATCTGATCCATAGTTGGCTGGGATGTAAAAAAACCAGTGATCTTGCTTGGATGTGATAAATTTTCACTTAAACCTATGGGCATGACTTGGTTCATACTCGGTGATGTAAGTTTTGATCTCTATTTGTTACACCTGATTCATCATCGGCTGGGATTTTAACAAACTAGTGATCATTTGTTTTATGAGAGACAATTTGCTACCCGCATGGGTAGCTACACACCCATGCGTTATACGGAGATGCAAGCCGTATGTATCCGTTTTACCTTGTTTTCCTGGTAAAACACGGATATTTGGTGTACAAAACTGGTTTCGGAATTTTCAAAAAAAAAATTTTTGGTCATCATTTTTAGCTTTTTTTCATAGTTGACTTTTTTTGTTGACTTTTTGGTCAAACTTTACTAAAAAAATCATAGCGGATGGAAAAAAATTCGAAAAAATTTCAAAATACTTTTTAATAATTCTATCAACTCTACTAGTGACATCCCCATTGTCTACTTGAGTAATCACATTTTACTGTTGCATATACGTTTGGTCAAACTTAGGGTGTGTAGCTACCCATGGGGTAGCAAGTATTTTCCGTTTGTTTTATATACATTTGAAATGGCTGATCACCCTTGCCGGATGGTAACAAACTAGTGATGTTGCTTGCATGTGATAACTAATGATAGTGCCTGAGCACGATGTAGCAGCCTCCATTTATAAAATTATTCAAACCGGAAAAAAATGCAATTTTATATTAAATGTAAAACCAGTTGATGTAGTTTCCTAACATTTGAAGTCTTCTTAAATACATCCATGTTTTGCAGGCCCGAACATATAAAGAGATGGTCTTTTCGTTACGCGGCTCAAAGAAGGAAACCGGAGAAGGTTAATTGTTTTCACACATTTACTGTCTATTCTCTTACATCTGATTCATAGTTGGCTAGGATGTAAAAAAACTGCGATCTTACTTGAATGTGAATTTTTTTCACTTAAACCTATGTGCATGACCTGGTTCATACTCACGAATATAAGTTTTGATCTATATTTGTTACATCTGATTCATAGTTTTCATCTCTATTTATTACATCTGATTCATAGTTTGTTGGGATGTAAAGAAACCGAATGATGCAACCGACATTGTTTTCCGCCACCGTCGCCGCCGACGGACAACTTCGACAATAGGGGCTCAGGGACCCATTCAGTAGCGACTTCTCGTCGGGCGCCGCCGACTTCCTAGGCGGCATGACGGACGCCATGGCAAAGGTCGGCTTCGACGGCCGCCGACGGCGGAATGTTGGACATGGGCAGTAGGAAGCCGCTCATGCCGAGAGGGATGCAACAGATAATGCAGGCGGAGATGGTAGTTGCAGGATGGGCTTGTGTCTGGGATGTAAGTTTTGATTCCTATTGATTACATCTGATTCATAGTTGGATGGGATGTAACAAAAATGGGATATTGATTGCAGATCCAAAGGCGACATGAAAAGGGATGCAACGTACTAGCTCATTGAAGTTCTACGTTTTTTACATATGATCTGCTGATTTTGAATTTTTCTTGTTGGAATTCTGCTATCTATTCACCATATATGTTCAATACAGAAAAGGGATGTAATAGTTGCCAGCGACATTTTTTTTTTGCTGGATGTAGTTGCGCTTGAATTTTTTTAGTATCAGCTCTGGAGGAACGGATGGAGTTTGGAAAAAAAGGCACTGTGCCTATAAAAGGCGCAGCGCGCGCTCGGGAGCCGGACCGCTCTTGCCTTTCACGGAAAGTTTTGTTTTTCCGTAGAGGGTAGGTCGGGTGAGCTCGATTTAGTCCAAATCGTGACTGAGCACGATGTAGCATCGTCCTAACGTGTTTGGTGTATTTTGGACGAGAGCATGCAACATAAACGCAGCAGCCCACCAAACACCTTCCAAGAGGATCTGAAGTGTGCAATAATATCTCTATCAAAACAATACCAGACTGAGATTTGTTCGTTCTCTTCCCCCGTGTGTTTTAGACCCTAAAACTGCTTCTTCACGCGTGGGTGGGTCCAACCCTCGTGGTCTTCTTCCTCTCCTTCTTTCTTCGTTCCCTATCCCGTGTAGATCGAGACGGCCAGGCCGAGAAGGCGCCAGTGACACCGCCCGGAGCCGCGGCGGAGAAGGCGGTTGTCGAGGATGGACATCGGTTGGGTGTGGGGGCGGAGAAGGGGGAGGGGGGCTTAGAGGGATGGTGGATGGCGGTGGCGGACCGGCGAAGGAGGTGATTCGAGCAGGGCGAGGCAGGCGCGGGAGCGTCGCCAGCTACGGGCGGTGGAGGCAAGCGGTTAGGTGGGCGTGGACGTGGGACCTTCTTCCTACTCCCGACTATTTTGTCGTATTCGTGTCAAAAACTGAGCGACGGCCGGCTTGCACGCGCGTAAGCTACCATTGCCCTTCGGACCCCTACCCTCTCTATTGCAACCAAAGAAAACAAAAGGAGGGCCCCTCCTCGTTTCATTTCATTCGCATGTGGGCGGCCGGCTGTTAGCTAGTGTTTGTTCCTTCAGATATCAAACCCCACACTACACATGTAACCACCAAGATCGAAATAACCGTAATTAGATAGCAGGATCGGCAGACAGACCTAGATGGCAGTCTGAGCCCTCCTTTGATTCGTAGGGTAGAAAAGGTAAAGAAATAGGAAATGCGAAGGATTAGAATGCCTTGTCAAGTCAAATCTTTTGGGCAAAGAAACTCTCAGCTAGCATCCCGCGGGAATTTTTCACGAGGTCCAACTTCATATTTTTTTCCTGTGAAAAACACGCTAGAGAGGAAGTTCCTACAAGATCAAATCCTTTGAATCAAACGGCTTTTCCAAGAAGAATTCCGCAGGGTCGCAATAGGAATCCTCAGAAATTCCTACGAATCAAAAGGAGGCCCACCACCAGCCTCCTCATTTCATTTCACTCGCGTGTGGCCGGCCGGCTGTTAGCTAGCCCACACTGTGCATGTAACCACCAAGATCGAAATAGCACTATAGCAGGATCAGCAGACGAACCTGAACGGCGGTCTGAAGACGGCAGGAACCACCACCAGTGTCCAAACCGGCCGGCAACAGCAGAACCTGAGCCGGCCGTCCCTGTCTGTCAGATTGCGTGCTCACTTCGCCCACTGATGATTGGACTCTACCGCTACGAATCAATGGACGAAACGCAGCCTTTTTCTTCTGATGGTGGGCATGCTGTAGCTAGGCACGTGACAACCGTGCGCTGATGCGCACAGCCTGACCACTTAAGTTGCTTCTTCTCTTACGACTCACGAGCACAGGACTTCACTCTGGATCGAGAGCCACACGAAGTCAGCAGAGGTCAGGAGAAGAAGAGGCCATGTCTCCGCGGCCGCACTTCCTCCTGCTCACCTACCCGCTCCAGGGCCACATCGCGCCGGCGCTCCGCCTCGCCAGGCGCCTGCTCGCCGCCAGCCCCGACGCGCTCGTCACCTTCTCCACCACCGAACACGCCCACCGCCGCATGTTCCCGCCCGACCCGCACCACGATGCCGCCAACGACGACGGCCGCCTCGAGCTCCTCCCGTTCTCGGACGGCACCGACACCGGGTACGTGCGGAGCAGCGACCCCGCCTCGTTCAACGCCTACATGGCCTCCTTCCACGCCGCGGGCGCGCGCAGCGCCGGGGAGCTGGTGGACGCGCTGGCCGCGCGCGGCCGCCCCGTGACCCGCGTCCTCTACACGATGCTCCTCCCGTGGGCCGCCGACCTCGCGCGCGAGAGGGCCGTCCCGTCCGCGCTCTACTGGATCCAGCCCGCCGCCGTGCTCGCCGTCTACTACCACTACTTCCACGGCCACGCCGGCGCCGTGGACGACCACCGCCACGACCCGTCCTTCGTGGTCCGGCTCCCCGGCCTCCCGCCGCTGGCCGTCCGCGACCTCCCGTCCTTCATCACCGACTCCACCGACCCCTCCGACTTCTTCCACTGCGTCTACGCCACCACCCGCGACCTGTTCGACACCCTCGACAGGGAGACCCCCAAGGCGACGGTGGTGGTCAACACGTGCCAGGAGCTCGAGCCCGGGACGCTCGCTGCCTTGGGAGCGTGGTACAACGTGCTCCCGATCGGCCCGGTGCTGCCTGCCGGCGACGAGGCCGGCCTGTTCAAGCAGGACGACGCCAAGTATGTCGAATGGCTGGACGCCAAGCCGGCCGATTCCGTGGTGTACGTCTCGTTCGGAAGCCTGGTCAGGATGGGGAAGGAGCAGCTCGACGAGCTGCTCCTGGGCCTCGAGGAGACCGGGAGGCCGTACCTCTGCGTCGTCCGGAAGGACAACAAGGCGGACCTGGCGTCGGAGGCCCAGGCGCCGGAGACGATGGACGCGCGGGTCAAGAACGGCATGGTGGTGGAGTGGTGCGACCAGGTGCGGGTGCTCTCTCACCCGGCGGTGGGCTGCTTCGTCACGCACTGCGGCTGGAACTCCGTGCTGGAGAGCGTGGCGTGCGGCGCGCCCATGGTGTGCGTGCCCCAGATGTCGGACCAGCGTATGAACGCGTGCCTCGTCGAGCGCGACTGGCGCGTCGGGACGCACGCCGAGGTGGGGACCGACGGCGTGCTCGCTGCGACGGAGGTGAGGCGGCGAGTGGAGGAGGTGATGCGGGGGGACGCGCGGTGCGCGGCGGCGGAGTGGAAGCGGGCGGTCGTGGAGGCTCTCGGGAAAGGTGGCACGTCATATCATAATCTGATGGCGTTCGTACAAGGCGTCGCACGGATGACAACTGAATTTATTTATAAGCCACAGTTGCTTAAATTGGCTCGTGTATGAATTCAAAATCCGAAAACTCGTTCCCACACGTCCATTCAAGATCCGACGACTGATGTGTTATTTATGCAAAGAGCACTGCTTGGCGTACGACGATTCCTGTACGACGTCTGTCCGACGGAGTGATCTGTCCGTTGCCTTGCATCAGCTCGTCAGCCAGCAACGTCGGATCAGTGCATCGTACAGAGATCGGACGGAAAACGTCGGATGCAGAGCAATTCCGTTATGCAAAAAGAACCTTCCATTTTAACAACAAACAGAAACCAGCCTCCCTACAAAAGGAAATCAACCCCGGATCCTGTAATTTCGGTTCATGCAAAAATATTTGATTTCGGTACATATTTTGGTTCATGCAATTTCGGTCCATGCAAAAAAAATTGATTTCGGTACATATTTTGGTTTATGAATCAAAATAAGTGCTAATACGAAGTTGTTAATACATAGAGCTGTTCATATGTTTCTCCACAAAACCATTAATTTCTTGTTACCAGAAATGGTAATGCAAAAATCCGTTAATTTCATGCTTGCGGAAATGCATAAAACCATTAATTTCGTGTTTCCAGAAATGGTAATGCATAAATCCATTATTTTCGTGTTTCCAGAAATGCATAAAACCATTAATTTCATGTTTCCAGAATTGGTAATGCATAAATCCATTAATTTCTGTTATTTCATTAAATTCATGTTGATGCATGGATTGAAATTTCTGGTAATACAAAATATCCAAAAACAAATTGATCGTTAATGGAAAGATGCCCCCGCCCCCAAGCCCACCCTCCTCGACTTCCTCCCCCGCGCCGTTGTGGAAAGATGCCGGCGGGCTAAGCCCGTGCGGCAGACAGCGGCGGCGCGGTCGTCTTCCTTGCAAGATGGCGGCTCCATCTCGCGCGGCGGCGGCCTTCTATGGCACCGAGGTCAGGTGACGGCGCGGTCTCGCTGCCCGGTGCCACGGAAAATGCGTCGATGATGACCCACAAGTATAGGGATCTATCACAGTACTTTCGATAAATAAGAGTGTCGAACCCAACGAGTAGCAGAAGGTGTTGGCTTGTAGATTCGTGCAAGGTTTCACTGCAAACACTAATAGACGGATTTTTATGTGTTTTTATAGTAGCAAATAAATAAAGTGCGAATAAATAAAAGAGAGCAATAATTATTGCAGCAAGTGGCCCAATCCTTTTTAGCACAAAGGACAAGCCGGTGATTCTACTTATAATGGCTAAACGCTCCTGAGGACACATGGAAGTTATGTCAAGTCACTTTCGCTTCATACTGTTGCTTAATGTTTTGCTAAGTATTGTGTGGATGAACCTATACTAATGAACCGCCCATACTTGTACTAGAACACAATTGTGATTACACTTCTCTACAAGCATCCGCAAATGTAAGGAAGTATTTAAGAATTAACTAACCACAGCCTTAAACTCTGAGATTCAACGCTCCCTCATGCACTAGTTTACCGGCGGGGGTTTAGGTTTCTGTCATTCCTGCAACCACCTCACAAGCAAACTAAATACATGATGCATTCCCCTAGGCCCATAAAGTTGAAGTGTCATGTATTCGACGTTCACACAACACCACTAGAAGAATAGCACCACAACTTAAATATCAAACCATTAAATATTACTCAACATAATTCCACTACTTGGAACGAGACTTCCCATGTCCTCAAGAACTAAACGAACTACTCACAAGACATCATATGGATCATAATCAGAGGTGATAAATAGATAAATAACAATCTAGTCATAAAAGTATTTCACCGATAAAACTCAATAGCATCAACTACACAAGGCAATCAACACAGGAAAACTGATCCCAATGAACTACAATAAGTATGACCCTAGATGCAACAGCGGAAGGGAGTGGGGCTGTGGGGATGATGGTGTTGTCGGTGAGGATGATGTTGATGATGATCCCGATGAAGCCCGTGACGATGACGATGACGATGGCAACGATCTCCCCTCTCCGGGAAGGAATTTCCCCAGCTGATTTCTCCCTGTCGGAGAGCTTTTTCTCTCTCTGTGGTTTCCGTCCTAGAGGCCGCGGCGGAATATTTCTTCGAAGCGTCCTCGATGATTTTTAGGTCAGATAGGTCATATACACGAAAGGGGGGAACCGGACGCGACCCAGGGACACCAGGTGGGCCCCAGGGGGCGGCCCAGGGGTGGGCCGTGGCCAGGTGGTGCCTGGTGCCCTGGTGGCTCCCCTCTGATCCCTCTTCTAGCTTCTCTCGTCATCTAGCATAATACTGATCCCTGAATTTTTGCGGAATTTTTAGCGATGCAGAAGTATAGTATCTTGACGGTGCTTGTTCCAGCTGATTTCGGGCTCCGGCATCCAACAATCATCAAACATGCAAAATAAGATAAAATGACATAAGTATAGCATTATAATATGAAATATATCCATGAATAACAGTAAATTATGATATAAAATAGTGATGCAAAATGGACGTATCAGTCGACGATCTGCTCCCCCCCCCCCCCACCACACACACACACACATCAAACTAATTATAATAAGCAAAGTTCATGTAGATATTCATGTAGACATCACATCATACATACATAATCGTAATCCAACTGCATCTATGACTGTCCATCTTGGAAGCGCTTCTATGCTTGCCTCCCGCTGCATCTATCCAGGATTTTACGCTTTCAAGTAGTCTTGACTTGGGTAAAATCGTGAGTCCGTGTGCTTCGTGTGTTCTGTGTTCGATTGGTCGGTTGAGGCCCGAAACGTGTCGCACCCCTTTGATGAAGCTAACAATGGGAGTGTGTAGCATCTTTGGTGTCCGCCCGTGTGGTCGTGACATTATTTATGAATTATTTATTTACTATTTTAGTTTGTATTGAATTGAGACTTATTTAGAATTTATGTTGAAATTTGTGATGAATCATCCACATGCATGTGTTTGACGATTCGTATATGGGTGTGTGGTTGTCGGAGAGGAGTTTTGAAGGTTGTCGGACCCCTGTCGGCGGACAAATAGGGGTCAAGTTTATCCGGTCCTTTTGGAGATTGTCCAAGCGTGTCAACGTGGTACAACGGGCTAGTTCTATCAAGACTACCTGTATTAAATCTCGTCAACTGATATATTCTAAAATAGAATTGTTTTTTTAGAAATAGAATTGATTTTCTAAAATAGAATTGATAAATTTTGACTGTAAAAGAACTGTTAAATCTTGCCATTTTTTGTCTTGTGTTTTAATATATATTAGATAATTTAATACTCAATTTCAGAAGAAATAAAACTTAATTCCAATTTATTAAAAATATATTTTATTTGGTTCGCCACAGGATGAAACCATCCCTTAGAAAATACAATCAAATTAGACGGGAGGCGGCGGAGCACGGCTGGCAGAAGACCGTTCACAATTAGTCTTGCAAACGTCCGGTTTCAAATAGCACTTGTTTGTTATCAAACAGCAGAACATAGCCACTCCATTCCAGTGGTCACTGGCGCACAGCCCGTTCGGTAAATTGATCTTATTTTCGTTCTCCATGCCTTCCATGATCCTGTCTATGGAATGGACAAACGAATGATCTATCAATTTCCATATACCTTCATGCTTTATCGACTAACAAAGAGTAACTACAAGAATATAGTACTAACTAGAAATGCACGGTCACTTCGCAAACCATATAAACACTTGATGAGAACGAGAAATTTGTACACAGAATGTGTATGCACTAACTGCTCGAGTACTACCTACATTACGAACAAATCAACTGAAGTTCCCTACACAAAAATAAATAAATCAATTCAAGTATAACAATAGGTCGGGTGATGCCACTTACATCGTGCATGGCTAGTGAAACACATGAGATGAAGAAACGAGAGCAGGATTGCTGCACGGAAGAGATTCATGAACTTGTGCCTCATAAGATACTACGATTGACGTAAAGGGTATGTGATAAATGTTTTCTGCAAAACACAATGGCAGGTGCTTGTCCCAGTCAATTGCCGCAATGAACCCTCGTAGAGGTGTCTGTCCTTATGTACTACTCCCTCCTAGGAGAGTACTCAATAATCAACAAATATAAAAAGGGAGGCATTAAAGCGTGCAATTAAAACAGATCGTTAGAAAGATCACAGCGTTTTCTTTATGTGGGGTGGACGGGTCTAGGGAGCGCCCGCGAGCTAAATGGGTGGTGGAATCGCTCACAATTTGTGTAGTACAGTACGTGTTAGGTATTAATTGCGCCACATATTTTTTCAAAAAGTCATAACTTTTAAACTGAACGTCCGAATTAAGATCCGTTTTCAGTTTTGAAATCCTCGCGATGAAATCTTTAAATCTAGATCTCATTTCTATATGTTTCATCGAATTTTTTTTGGAGCAACTTTTGTTAGCGACGAAGGAACTTTGATGCACTACGAAGCAACTTTAATGCACTACGAAGCAACTTTATGCACGGTGAAAATTAGATTCATAACAACTGTAAGAAAATTTATAACATTGGGCACAACGAGTAAAAGAACGTTATGAGAACAATAGTTAGTTATGTATTGGTTGTTTTTTAAAAATCAACTTTATGACAGTAATCAACTCCATAACAATTAAAAACAACTTTGATACGCTATGAAGCAATTTTGATGTGCGATGAGGCAACTTGACAACAACGATAAGCAACTCCACAACAAAACCAACTTCGATGTTCAAATAGGCAATTTTAAAACAATTGTAAGCAACTTAGAGCAGATAAAAAGCAACACTTTGGTACATTACAATTAATTTTTGTCACACATATTAGCGATAGGCAACTCCAGTAGGCAACTCCACAATAGTTAAAAGCAATTTTGGTATACTACGAAGCAACTTTGGTGTGCGATGAGGCAAATTCACAACGAGCAAAGCAACTTCATAACAACTAAAAGCAACTTTTTACACAAGGCGAATCAAATTTGATGTACGTTAAGACAACTTCATAATAGCGGTAAGCAACTTTAGTGTCCGTATAGACAATTTAGTAAAAATGGTAAGCAACTCCACGACCGTCGTGGAGCTAGGTGATATTAAGCTATATACATGGACATTGTGGTAGTACACGAGCGGCGGTCGGAACGAACGGTTTGGCTGCCGACGAGACAATAACGGTGACTTGGACTGACATGTTGTGTCAGAATAGACACTCAAAAAAGATGTCTAACACGTGGAATTCAGTTTGGGTTTTTCTTATTTTTTTGCCGTCTCTTTTCCTATATTTAGCAAACTAGCTCGCAACATGAGTTAAAAAAAAGCAGCTAGCAACATGCAACGCCGCCTCGCATGCATGTGCTAGAGACATCCAGCTAGCACCATGGAAAAAAGAAAGAAGAAGCTGGCACCGTGCAACTAGCAGCCGTATCATGTGTGCGGCAGCAGCACGTGGTCGAGCGTGAGGGACTGGCGCACTGCAGCTGCAGCGGGGCCAGTGTCGCCACGTCAGACTATTGGGTAGCGATTAGGAGACAGGAGACAAAAGTGGAGTGGGCGCTCGATCCGTACAAAATTCGCAGCTACGCTATGAAGCATTTGGGGTTTCTTTATATGGGAGTAATTACGTGGGATTTTCTATTAACTACTCAGTAATTAAACTATTCCGGATTTTTAGGTGACAATTTTTTGTTAAGAAAACGAATAACTCTAGCACATAAGATTGTACGCTATATAATTTGCCTCCTCACCAAGCAATCGTTTTCCAATGTTATTAGTCTTGTTTCCGTACTACTCTTATTCAAACAAAAAAAAATCCTAGGCTACAAGAGTGAAGTTTTTTTTTTTTTTGCACGGGAAGAGGCTTGAAGCCCCCGGAAGCTTTCATTGATCGGCGGGATAAATTACAGAAAGGCCCCTAACAGAAGTAAGAATAACAGATAGGCCATGAACTTTTACAAGAAGAACCCTAGAAATTAAAGAAGAAACGCTCACCTACCCGCTCACCACAGAATGAAGCTGAAGGCAGATCGACACAGAACAGAGAAAGAGTTTCAGGTGGGAGACCAAGTACTCCTCAAACTCCAGCGC
Source organism: Puccinellia tenuiflora (assembly GCA_012064385.1). Taxonomy (NCBI): domain Eukaryota; kingdom Viridiplantae; phylum Streptophyta; class Magnoliopsida; order Poales; family Poaceae; genus Puccinellia; species Puccinellia tenuiflora. The sequence goes on along the minus strand of QRDG01000284.1, from coordinate 152,833 downwards.
TATGCCCAGCAATCAGTGGTTAGTCGCCCATATCCCAAGTTGGCGTTTAAGTTCTTCGGGCCCTATCAAATATTGGAACGAGTGGGCAAGGTGGCGTACAAGTTGCAACTCCCATCAGGTAGCCTGATACACCCAGTGTTTCATGTGTCTCAGCTAAAGGAATACCGTGCAGATTTTACTCCTGTTTTCGCCGAGCTGCCAGTCCTCCCTACTCTAGACTAGCTGGAGACTGAACCAGAGAAGATTGTCGACAGGCGCATGGTCAAGAAAGGGAACTCAGCAATCACGCAAGTCATTCCTAAAGACTCTGCTACTTGGGAGGATTGGGACATGTTGACAACTCGTTTTCCGTCAGTTCTTGCTTGGGGTCAAGCAAATCCTTCTCCCAGGGGTATTGTCACGCATGACGGCACGCCTTAGCTGGAGATGGGCGCTGTGTGTGTGGCCCTGCGTGCCAGCTCCGTGTGTGTGCTGTGGGCTATATAGCCAGGAGTTGTATTGCGTGATCGGTATGACTGAATTGAGGAATAGAAACCTGAACTCTCCTCCTATCTCTCTCTATTGCTTTTCTCTCTCCCAAGTTCAGTTCATCCATAGTCTAGATCTCACGCCGGCGATCATACCGGCAACGGGGTGCTACACAGATTTCACGTACCAGAAGCAGGATCGACGGATTTGAAGAAGTTGCTCGCTCACGAGCACAGGACTTCACTCTGGATCGATCGAGAGCCACACGAACTCAGGAGAAGAGGCCATGTTGTCTCCGCGGCCGCACTTCCTCCAGCTCACCTACCCTCTCCAGGGCCACATCGCGCCGGCGCTCCGCCTCGCCAGGCGCCTGCTCGCCGCCAGCCCCGACGCCCTCGTCACCTTCTCCACCACCGAACACGCCCACCGCCGCATGTTCCAGTCCGACTCCGACCCGCACCACGACGCCGACGGCCGCCTCGAGCTCCTCCCGTTCTCGGACGGCACCGACACCGGGTACGTGCGGAGCAGCGACCCCGACGCGTTCAACGCCTACATGGCCTCCTTCCATGCCGCGGGCGCCCGCAGCGCCGGGGAGCTGATGGGAGCGCTGGCCGCGCGCGGCCGGCCCGTGACCCGCGTCCTCTACACGATGCTCCTCCCGTGGGCCGCCGACCTCGCCCGCGACAGGGGCATCCCGTCCGCGCTCTACTGGATCCAGCCCGCCGCCGTGCTCGCCGTCTACTACCACTACTTCCACGGCCACGCGGCCGTCGTGGACGACCACCGCCACGACCCGTCCTTCGTGGTCCGGCTCCCCGGCCTCCCGCCGCTGGCCGTCCGCGACCTCCCGTCCTTCATCACCGACTCCACCGACCCCTCCGACTTCTTCCACTGCGTCTACGCCACCACCCGCGACCTGTTCGACACCCTCGACAGGGAGACCCCCAAGGCGACGGTGGTGATCAACACGTGCCAGGAGCTGGAGGAGGGCACGCTCGCTGCCTTGGGAGCGTGGTACAACGTGCTCCCGATCGGCCCGGTGCTGCCTGCCGGCGACGAGGCCGGCCTGTTCAAGCAGGACGACGCCAAGTATGTCGAATGGCTGGACGCCAAGCCGGCCGATTCCGTGGTGTACGTCTCGTTCGGGAGCCTGGCCAGGATGGGGAAGGAGCAGCTCGACGAGCTGCTCCTGGGCCTCGAGGAGACTGGGAGGCCGTACCTCTGCGTCGTCCAGAAGGACAACAAGGCGGACCTGGCGTCGGAGGCCCAGGCGCCGGAGACGATGGACGCGCGGGTCAAGAACGGCATGGTGGTCGAGTGGTGCGACCAGGTGCGGGTGCTCTCTCACCCGGCGGTGGGCTGCTTCGCCACGCACTGCGGCTGGAACTCGGTGCTGGAGAGCGTGGCGTGCGGCGCGCCCATGGTGTGCGTGCCCCAGATGTCGGACCAGCGTATGAACGCGTGCCTCGTCGAGCGCGAGTGGCGCGTCGGGACGCGCGCCGAAGTGGGGACCGACGGCGTGCTCGCCGCGACGGAGGTGAGGCGATGAGTGGAGGAGGTGATGCGGGGGGACGCGCGGTGCGCGGCGGCGGAGTGGAAGCGGGCGGTCGTGGAGGCTCTCGGGAAAGGTGGCACGTCACATCATAATCTGATAGCGTTCGTAGAAGGCGTCCGTAGTGTCATGTGCACGGATGGCACCCGAATTTATTTATAAGCCTTAATCCCCAGTTGGTTAAATTGGCTCGTGTATGAATTCACATCCCCGTAATCGCAGCAGATCGCCCGCGGAGAAAATTCATTGCACGTATACAACACGCAGGTCGATGCTCGTTGCAATGCAAAACACATTTATAAAAAGAATGCAACATTTGTCACAGAAAACCCATAGTCATCGCACAATGTGGAAGCGTGTTTGTAAAACAAAGAAAAGACTAACGACATGTCCTTCTACACTTCTACTGCTATATTTTGCAAACCTAAAAGTCCTTCGTGTCGCTCTCGGGGGTGGCTCGTGCAAAACCTACCGCCGCCGGCCCCAAGCCCACCCTCCTCGACATCCTCCCCCGCGCCGTCGTGGAAAGATGCCGGCGGTCTAAGCCCGTGCGGCGGACAGTGGCGTGATGACCCATAAGTATGCGGGATCGCAACAGTTTTCGAGGAAAGTAAAACCTAAATTTATTGATTCGACACAAGAGCCAAAAAATATTTATAAGCCTTAGCAACTGATTTGTCAGATCAGCCACACCTGGAAAGTAACTCACTGGGTGCAATTTATCAGTAGCAACAGTAGTATAACAGCAGCAATAATAAAGTAGCAGCAGTAATAGTATGAAAATAGCAATAGTAGCAATTCTAATGACAACAGGATTAAAGCACCGTAGGCATATGGATGTAAATACGGACGCTGCGGGCAATATGCACATAAACAAATAAACGGTATCGAGGTGCTAATAAACATAGACATGTATTCCGTAGGTAGTCGTATGTGCTCGCAATGAGAACTTGCACGACATCTTTTATCCAACCATCTCGTGTCAGCGGGGCCTTTATGAGGAACCGAAAGATAATTAAGGTACTCATTTTATAACGTCCCGGAGCAAAGTATTAACATTCAATGAATACATGTAATCCTCAAGTCAAAACCATCCCTCCGGTTATACCAGAAGTTGTCACTTTGGGGTCTCGGGTTACGGACAATAACAGGTGCAAACAACTTGTAGATATGATCCAAAACAACATTTATCATAATATGTTCAGATCTAAAAACATGGCACTCGGGCCCTAACTGTCAAGCATTAAGCACACCAAGTTGCAACAACAATAAATAAGCCCTCTCACAAATACTAGGCATCATGCACTAACAATCCGGCATCTTATTACATGAACAATTTCATCCAATCCCTAACATCCCCTCAGCCTACAGCAGGGAATTACTCACACATGGATGGGGGAAACATGGATGGTCGATGGAGAGGCGGTGGTGATGGCGATGGCGACGATCTACCCTTCAATCCCCGTCCCGACAGGGTGCCGGAACAGGAACTTCTGGTCCCCGAATTAGGTTTCGTGGTAGCGGCGGCGCTCTGTATCTCTTCTGGAAAACGATCGGGGGTTCTGGCGTTTTTAGGTCGAAGGGTGTAAATAGGCGAAAGGGGCGTCGCCAGCCGAGCCACCACCTGGCCAGGTGGGACTGATGGCGTAGGTGACTAGAGACCACACGTTCGTTGGGAGACCCCAAGAGGAAGGTATGATGTAGTCCAACATCAAGTTTTTCCTCAGTAAGAAACCAAGGTTATCTATCTAGGTGGAATCAGAAGTGCTCAGAAGGTTGTCAGCGGCTCGCGCGGCGCAACACAAGTGCTGATGTGGAACCTGCACACAACACAATCAAACTACTTTGTCCCAACGAAACAGGAAGGTTGTCAATCTTCCCGGCTTTCTAAAAACAAAGGATTAAACGTATGGTGTGGAAAATAAATGTAAATGCAAAAAGTGGACAGCGAGCAAATGATGATGAGAACGTGGTGTAAACGGTGTTTGTTTCAGTGTAAAAGAATGGACCGGGGTCCACAGTTCACTAGTGGTGTCTCTCCATAAAAGATAACTAACATGCTGGGTAAACAAATCATAGCCGAGCAATTGACAATAATGAGCGCATGACAATGCATATATATGACAAGATGATTACTATGTGATTTAATTGGGCATTACATCAAGATACATAGACCGTTATTCTAACAGCATCGATGACTAATAATCCACCGTCAGGTTGACATCTGTGTTCCCCGTTGATATTAAGTTGCAAGCAACAGATAATTGCAATAAGCAAAGTGTGTAATGTAAATAACGCAAATGAGCGTAGACATAGCTGAAAGAACAAACGATGTCGCCTAGAGGAGGGGGGGTGAATAGGCGATTAAAACTTTTCCGGTTTAAGGCTTGATAATTACGGAATAAAACTAGGTGTTTAAATTAACAAGCCAACAACCTAATATACTAGGTTCACCTATGTGCACCAACAACTTATGCTAAGCAATATAACAACAAAATGATAGCAATATATATGACATCAAGCACAAAGGCTATCACAATGTAAATTGCATCGCAGTGACACGTTTTACATTTCACGTTTACTAACATGTAGTACAAACGGCGAGTGCATGCATTTACGTCGGCCAAACTAGGGACGGGACGGGATGGGAAGAGCTAGCTATTTCCCGTATTAACGCGGGTGCCTGTGCGCAGCGCCAAGCCTTCCCGTCTTCCCAAGCTGCGGCAGCGCTTCGGATACGCAATGCCATTAAGCTCCGACGCGATGCGACGCATCTCACCCACCCGTGGGTTCACGCCCAGCGCCACCGCTTCCATCTACGTTTCCCACAACGACGTGTGGCATCATTAACGCTGGCGCCTGCGTAGCGCCCAGCTTTCTCGTCTTCCCACGCGACGGCAGCCGGCGGAGACGCCACGCCATGCATTAAACTCCAAAGTCACGCGTCTCTCCCTCCCGCAGTTCCCGCCCAACGCCACCGCTTCCCGTCTCCGTTCCCCGCTCGACCGGCCGGCTATAAAAGCAGACCCACATCACGTGCTCGCCGTAGACCCACACACCTGCTCGCCCTAGCCCATACCACCCGTCGTGAACACGTCGTAGGATGCTACTCCTCACAGCGCAGTCGTCACCACCGAGCATCCATGGAAGAAGAACGGAGACGTCGGTGTTCAGCGCCGCCGCGAAGATCCAGAGGCGGGGATGGAGGCGGGTGTCGCCGTCGCGCCATCGGCCGCCCATGGACGCCCCGGTGTTCGGCGCCGCCGCGACGATCCGGAGGCGGGGATGGAGGCGGGTGTCGCCATCGCGCCATCGTCCGCCCCGTGTCACCGCGTACCACCGCGGCGTTCGAGGAGATCGACGCGATGTACGAGGACGCCAGGCTGTACAACACCATGTTCTCCAGCAATGACGACGTCGTGCCATTCTGGGAGGACGACATCAACAAGCAAGAGGAGGTAAATCCCTTGATCAAAAACTGGATTGAGTAGTAGTTTGAGTGAACTTGCTTGGGTTAGCTACTCTCTGGTTGGTAGTAGTTCGAATGTAGATTTATTTAGTAGTTTTGAGTGAACTTGCTTGGCTTAGTCTCTGGTAGCTATGGTTTGTAGTAGTACAGAACAACTAGATTAAGTTAGTATTATGTGTGAACCTGCTTGGCCGGGTTAGTAGAATACATACCAAATATTGCACCATTCTATCAAAAAATATAAAATATAGCTCAATATCTAGATTTTTTATGTGCTCTACATGTATTTTCGCCTTTTTGTTTTGATCAAATGCACTGCGATGCTACTGCAAATTTCTCTTTGACTAAATACATGATAATATATCTATGATTTTATACATTATTTAATGCTATTTACAGTGTGGTGTTGATTTTAAAAAAAAATCTAATTTGTAGGAATCTGATGATGGGGTGGGTAGCGATGAGGAGTCCATGAATGCCAAGAGCAGGCATGTTCTTAGGCGATTGCGGGCGGGGCAGCATGCTTACTGCAGACGTGACAAGTGGATCTGCCCGTTCTGCAACAAGATGGTTGCTCCTGACCGCTTCAGTGTCCAGCAGCATGCAAGAGGCAGCGCTAAGTCGCACAAGAAAGGAGCCCTTTTTATGGCGAGGCACACTGCATTCAGCTATTTTCTGCAGCACGACCTGCCTTGAGTTGGTGTCTCCTGTTCACCTGTTTAGATGATGCCGGGTGTCTGTGGGGAACCGGCCCCCTGCTACCTTGTTTTATATGCTGCCTGGTGTCTGTGGGGAACCGGCCCCTGCTACTATTTGTGGAACTATGTTGAACCTACCGTTTGTTTTACTATTTATGGAACTATGTGAATGTTGTGCTGAATGTTGTGGAACTATGTTGCCTGCATGATCTAGTTCATAGAAGTTTTACTTTTAAACTGTTCGACAGAATTACCACAAATTTACAAGTTTGGTAACTGAACAAAATACTGATGGGGTCGCAGCATGGAAAACAAAAATTTTCTACGCGGCAAAGCGGAATAAACCCCAAGGATCTAGATCTATGAGATGAAGATAGCGAAGATGAGATCCAATCTCTTACCCTCGAAGATCAACAAACGTGTTTTGTCGGTGCAGGGGTTGGCTAGTCGATCCCCGCAACTAGACTCGTCTAGTCGCGAGGAGATGTATTATCCTCGAGATCCAATCCGGTGAAGTGCAGCAACGGGCAGCACCTCCGCGGCGTCCACACGTACAGCTCGATGAAGACGTCGACTCCTTGATCCCGCAAGCGAGACGACGTGGCCTTGATGATCTCAACAGCACGACGGTAGTGCCGGTGATGATGACGATCTCCACACGCGAGGCTTCGCCAAACCAAGCGAGGGGAGAGGGAGAGGAGCAAGGTGGCGCAGCCCCTAGGGTAAGGGGGTGCGGCTAGGTGTGGAGGTTGGATGGCGGCAGCCCTCCGGGAGAGGAGGGGTGCGGCTAGGGCTAGATGGGAGAGAGAGAGGGGGTGCGGCTAGGGCTTATGGGGCGGCAGCCTCAAGGGTATGGTGCGCCTCCCCCCTCCCCTCCTTATATAGGTGGCGGCTAGGTCAAGGGGAGGGGGCCGGCCGGCCCCTCCTTGCTTGCCCCCCAAGTTGGAGTCCAACAAGGACTCCTTCTTGGGCCCCTTTCCTAAAGGGGTGAGAGCCCACCTCCTAGTCCAACTAGGAGTGGGACTCCCTCCTTGTGCCGCACCACCATATGGGCCTAGGTGGTGCGCCCCACCAAGTGGTGGCAGCACCCCTTTGCACCATGTGGGCCCCATACAAAATATGCGGTCCCACTTCTAGACCCTTCTAGAACATTCCGGAACCTTCCGGTACCCTATGAATAATTTCCGGAACTTTTCCGAAACCTCCGGAAACCACTTTCCATATATGAATCTTATTCTCCGGACTCCTCCGGAACTCCTCGTGACGTCCGGGATCCCATCCGAGACTCCGAATCACCATTCGTTCACTTCATCATTTAATTCATCGCAAAACCTAATTTCATCGGAACGTTAAGTGTGTGACCCTACGGGTTCGAGAATGCATAGACATGATCATATCAATAATTAATAGCGGGACCGGGATGTCCATATTAATTCCTATACACTCAACGAAAACCTTTTCTCGATTGAACCACGATGCCGGAGATTCAATTAATCTCATATACGATTCCCTTTGTCTCACGATATTTTACTTGCCCGAGACATAATCGTTGACATCCCCATGTCTAGTTTAATCTCGTTACCGGCAAGTTCTCTTTACTCGTCCATAATATAGGATCCCGGTGATTACAACTTAATCACATGTCTGCAGACTCTTGATGCTATATTACCGAGAAGGCCTGGAGATATCTTCTCCGTCACATGGAGGGACAAATTCCACTCTCGATTCATATCACCCAACAACCCACCATCGGAGATACCTGAAAGCCACCTTTATAATCACCCAGTTACGAAGTGACATTTGATGTCCACAAAGTATTCCTCCGGTGAACGGGAGTGATATAATCTCATGGTCTAAGGAAACTATATTTGGCATATTAAAAGTGTTGACAACAAAACTTTTGTGACACGATTAATTGCAACTCTTTATTTGGGTCATGTCCATCACACCATTACTCCTAATGATATGACTCCGTTATCAAGTGACTATAACAAGTCCATAGTTAGGAAACTCTAACTATCTCTTGATCAACGAACTAGTCCTGTAGAGGCTTACTAGGGACTCCGGGTGTTTATATTCCACACATGTATTATGTTTCCATTTAATACAATTATAGCATGGATAATAAACTATTATCATAAACTTGAATATGCTTAATAAAACCATTTTATTATTGCCTCTAGGGCATATTCCCAACAGTCTCCCACTTGCACTAGAGTCAATAATCTAGTTTACATTTCCGCGATCCAACACCCATGGAGTCTCACTCATGAAGTCTCAGTGCTGATCATGTTTGCTTGTGGAAGAGGTTCTGTCCGTGCTCTGTACTTTACAGCTCTTTATGTCCTTTGCAAAATTGTAACTGTCACCTAATTTGACATTACTTTATCATCTTATGATAAACTCCTTATCATCCCATGATAAAACTCATTATCATATAATGTATATAATATGTTTGGTTATAGAGTGAGATATTCATATCCTTTTATGCCCATATGTATGTTCAGTCAAATGGACTTTCCCACAATACATGCATCTGGAACTCACTCAATCTTGAAACAACTTTCTCAAACCAAAATATTATATCTTATTTCAATCCTTGAATTAATCATATACTCCTATATGTTGTTGACTTAACAAATCAACAGTAAGCCTTGTTACTTTGATATTACCGATCATGCTTTCGCTGTGCTACTCCGATATTAAGAGATCCCTAATTTAGTCTGGCTTTATGACTTCAACCAAGTCCACCATTTTCTAAATTTATCTCAATCTCATGAAAAATGACTCCTCATTCAACATGTTCTTACAATTAAGAACTTGGGTCACATATCATCATATACAAACATATGGTTCTTATATGTTGATACCTATGAACGATTCATATTGAGTTCCAACATATCTCCAACCATCAATTTTGTACTGAGTTCTCCAACTCAATGCTTCACCTATATATATCACAATGAGATGAACCGTTCTTCTCTTGTTTCCATTTTGAACTCCTTCAAAACTATTTAGGTTGAAACATCTGACTTTAATGTTTATCAAACTTATCTATCCTCCATAGATACATTCATCTACATGAATATTTGACGTTCAAACTAACTTCATAAGTTATGCATTGGTCCATGACAACATTTACAACATATATGAAATCTCCATTTCATTCAAACACTATGTTGTAAACTCCCACTCAAATATACCTCATACACATATTAAATTGTGAAGCCACTTTAGCTCCCACTCAGAAATATGTTATCTTTATATTTGACCATGATTAACTAGCTCCCACTCAAACATATGTCACCACATATTTTGATTATGGAAATTAATTTCTGCTCTAACTTAATATATGTCACCACATATCTTAATTAGATCTCACTCAGTTTCTTATGCACTTTCTCGACACTTTGGACTCCTCCAAAACCTCTTAACTCTTAAGATTCGAGAACTCATATACGAAACACCAGCACTTTGCTAGCTCTAAGTTTTATTTATTCCACGCAAACACTTCGCATAAATAAATATGTGAAACATTCTTTTCACAAAATCAAGTAACGATTACTTTATGATTTAAACTTAAAGTAGAATGACTCTTAGTCACTTTCGTATTTAAAGTTTCTATTTCTTCTTTTGTAGTTTTGTAGGTATGTCTTGTTTCTCAAACACGACAAGTAAATCATGAATATTATTTTGCAACTTTTGACAAAATTCATATTCTTGAAACCTACATCTCTTTAGACAAGCTAAACCAAAATTCAATGATCACCATCATTAAAAAACTTTATGTGTCAAGTTTTAACCAACATAGCACTTTACATATGTGCCACTTGATACATAAACATGAAAGGTTTAAGCTTTCTAAACTTATTCCAACAAATCTTTTATCCATGAAACAATTTCACGATAAAACCACTAAAATACATAACACAACCAAACACATTGGTTTGTTCCTTTTAGTCTCACATTGTGGAATCTTTATTCATAATCTCATATGAACATTCTACAAAACTTTATTTGCTTTGGCTTTTAATTATCTCATAATTATTGAAACCACTATTTCACATAACTCATATGCGAAATGCAAATCATTAAATAGATCCTTTATTTAAAACAGAGTGTTATCAAAAATAAATCTAAATGATACTAATAAAACCTTAAAACCAAACAACCCTTTGTTTATGACCACATAATATCAAATATAATGTGACTACATTACTTTAGGATTATCAAAACACCTTTCGAATAATCTCTAAACATTGTAATTTGTGATAACACTTGTCACAAGTCACCATACTAAACAATAACTCAAATATTTTGTCTCATTTGATCAAATCGAAAAGACTCAATTATCTTGTTAACTTAATATCCTCTACTTCCAAAATCTCATCATGACATGAATAAATACTCCTATTTACTCATCCATGATAAAATAATGATGTCTTTTATTTACTGAAAAATACAACCAACACTTGTGTTTATTTTCAGCAACTCATGGCATTTTCAGAAAATGGCATTTTTAATCACACTACTTAGTGATGCGCATCAAGATGCTCTTCAGCACTAATAGTACAATTAAAACAAATCTCATCATTAAGTATTGGATATTTTAGCATGACTTTATTTTATAAGTGTTTAACTAATTATCGTTTAAATCTAGCAAAGGACAATAATCTCATAATCGAAACGTGATCTTCAAAAAAGGATTACTCATGAAAATAGAACAACCACTTGTCTTTAACATGAATGACCATCTCACAAACCGAGACACACTAATTTAAGATCACACTTAATTCGATTACAAAACTCATTCAAATCCTCTAATTTAAAACGATAAATGTAGAAGTGAAATGACGCCAGCATCAACTCCTTGATTGCCATCTTCCCGCGAAATCCACCCAGTCCCTCCATGCACTTCAAACGGCAGGCCCTGTTTTCACAAAACAGCACAAGTATCAAATACTTAGCTCACCACAAGTGTAAATGGGACATTTAAACATTTATAACTAGTATATCAAAATATACCTCCTGCGTTGGCTCCTCCGCCTGCTACGGGATTCCTTTCGATCTGACGAAGTCGAGACATCAGTTCCGGATAAGTGATCGAATCCCTTTCCTTGACATAGTCTCTGACACAATTCTTGAATTTGGGATGAAGCGAATGCAACAACCCATCTATCGCGAATTCGTCACTCATCTCCATATCCCAAGCATCCATAAGAGTGTAATATATCCTATACATTTTCTTCAGATGATCCTCTAAGCGATCATTTTCTTCCATCTTAGTTGAAAGAAACACACCCAGACCTTCAAACCTCGCAATTCTCACTTGTGCTATGAACATTTCCTTTAGCTTAGTGACAGTCTCAATGGCACTCAAGTTCTTGAATTGTTTGGACAGGTCTGAATTCATGAAGACACTCATCAACCAATTGACTTGAATGTGAGTCTTACTCCGACTGAGCCAATCCATACGTTTGTTGTAACTCGCAGAAGCATCGGGTTTTTCTTCTAAGGGTTCATGTAACACGTAGAGCTGATCATTGGTTGATAGGACTTCTCTAAGACGTTCGTACCACTCGATGAAGTTTGACCCATCTAGACGCAGCTCCTCAGCAAGAAACATACTACTGTAGTCGGCCATGATCTACAAGGATTTTGCAAAGACATCTTTAGGACACTTGTTTATGACAATTTTAGTTCAATTTAATCAAATTAACGAACTCCCACTAAACTCAACATCTCTCCGGTTGATTAGTGACACACGATCCAAATCCACTACACCACCACCGATCATCACGTGAGATGATGTAGCTTCAATGGTGAACAACTCAGTGTTGATCATATCATTCATATGACTCGTGTTTAACCTTTCGGTTCCGTGTTCCCGAGGCCATGTCTGTACATGCTAGGCTCGTCAAGACAACCGTAGTATTTCTGCATGTGCAAACTGGCTTGCACCCGTTGTATGTGAACGTTGAATCTATCACACCCGATCATCACGTGATGCTTCGAAACGACGAACTTTCGCAACGGCGCATACTAGGGGAGAACACTTAATTATCTTGATATTAACATGAGAGATCACCTTATCATGCTACCGTCGCGATCACATCTAAGCATAACAATAAGGTGCATAAAGGGATTAACATCACATGCAATTCATAATTGTGATATGATATGGCCTTTCTTCATATGCTCTTAGATCACCATCTTCAAAGCACCGGCAAGATCTCCATCTCCGGCATGATCTCCATCATCTTGGCGCCATCACCATGGTTGTCCACCAACTATTGCAACTACAACTAATGCTACTCTTAGCAATAAAGTAAAGCAAATTACATGGTGATTTCATTGACACGCAGGTCACATAAAATAATAGACAACCATATGGCTCCTGCCGGTTGCCGTACTCGTCGACATGCAAGTCGCGAAACTATTACAAACATGATCATTGCATACATTATCACAAATCACATTGGCCATATCACATCACTTGACCCCCTCTGCAAAAACAAGTTAGACGCCTCTACTTTGTTTATGCAAATTTTACGTGGCTTGGGTCAACGAGATAGAACCGTTCTAATCTACGCAAAACCACAACGGTGATATAATAGTTGCTTATTTACTCATCCTTTTGAAAGGCCTTCCATTGAAAATTGCATCCTCACTAAAGCAAGAGAAACAGACACCCGCCAGCCACTTATGCAAAACAAGTTGCATGTCAGTCGTGGAACCGGTCTCTCGTGCGTGGACGAGTAAGGTTGGTCCGGGCCGCTTCAATCTCACAATACCGCAAAGATGCAATGTGCACGCGAGAAGGTAGCAACATAAAATATCAACGCCCACAACTCCTTGTGTTCTAATCGCATCAACACCTACGAATAGATCTAGGCTCTGATACCACTGATGGGGTCGCAGCATGGAAAACAAAAATTTTCTACGCGGCAAAGCGGAATAAACCCCAAGGATCTAGATCTATGAGATGAAGATAGCGAAGATGAGATCCAATCTCTTACCCTCGAAGATCAACAAACGTGTTTTGTCGGTGCAGGGGTTGGCTAGTCGATCCCCGCAACTAGACTCGTCTAGTCGCGAGGAGATGTATTATCCTCGAGATCCAATCCGGTGAAGTGCAGCAACGGGCAGCACCTCCGCGGCGTCCACATGTACAGCTCGATGAAGACGTCGACTCCTTGATCCCGCAAGCGAGACGACGTGGCCTTGATGATCTCAGCAGCACGACGGTAGTGCCGGTGATGATGACGATCTCCACACGCGAGGCTTCGCCAAACCAAGCGAGGGGAGAGGGAGAGGAGCAAGGTGGCGCAGCCCCTAGGGCAAGGGGGTGCGGCTAGGTGTGGAGGTTGGATGGCGGCAGCCCTCCGGGAGAGGAGGGGTGCGGCTAGGGCTAGATGGGAGAGAGAGAGGGGGGTGCGGCTAGGGCTTATGGGGCGGCAGCCTCAAGGGTATGGTGCGCCTCCCCCCCTCCCCTCCTTATATAGGTGGCGGCTAGGTCAAGGGGAGGGGGCCGGCCGGCCCCTCCTTGCTTGCCCCCCAAGTTGGAGTCCAACAAGGACTCCTCCTTGGGCCCCTTTCCTAAAGGGGTGAGAGCCCACCTCCTAGTCCAACTAGGAGTGGGACTCCCTCCTTGTGCCGCACCACCATATGGGCCTAGGTGGTGCGCCCCACCAAGTGGTGGCAGCACCCCTTTGCACCATGTGGGCCCCATACAAAATATGCGGTCCCACTTCTAGACCCTTCTAGAACATTCCGGAACCTTCCGGTACCCTATAAATAATTTCCGGAACTTTTCCGAAACCTCCGGAAACCACTTTCCATATATGAATCTTATTCTCCGGACTCCTCCGGAACTCCTCGTGACGTCCGGGATCCCATCCGAGACTCCGAATCACCATTCGTTCACTTCATCATTTAATTCATCGCAAAACCTAATTTCATCGGAACGTTAAGTGTGTGACCCTACGGGTTCGAGAATGCATAGACATGATCATATCAATAATTAATAGCGGGACCGGGATGTCCATATTAATTCCTATACACTCAACGAAAACCTTTTCTCGATTGAACCACGATGCCGGAGATTCAATTAATCTCATATACGATTCCCTTTGTCTCACGATATTTTACTTGCCCGAGACATAATCGTTGACATCCCCATGTCTAGTTTAATCTCGTTACCGGCAAGTTCTCTTTACTCGTCCATAATATAGGATCCCGGTGATTACAACTTAATCACATGTCTGCAGACTCTTGATGCTATATTACCGAGAAGGCCTGGAGATATCTTCTCCGTCACATGGAGGGACAAATTCCACTCTCGATTCATATCACCCAACAACCCACCATCGGAGATACCTGAAAGCCACCTTTATAATCACCCAGTTACGAAGTGACATTTGATGTCCACAAAGTATTCCTCCGGTGAACGGGAGTGATATAATCTCATGGTCTAAGGAAACTATATTTGGCATATTAAAAGGGCTGACAACAAAACTTTTGTGACACGATTAATTGCAACTCTTTATTTGGGTCATGTCCATCACACCATTACTCCTAATGATATGACTCCGTTATCAAGTGACTATAACAAGTCCATAGTTAGGAAACTCTAACTATCTCTTGATCAACGAACTAGTCCTGTAGAGGCTTACTAGGGACTCCGGGTGTTTATATTCCATACATGTATTATGTTTCCATTTAATACAATTATAGCATGGATAATAAACTATTATCATAAACTTGAATATGCTTAATAAAACCATTTTATTATTGCCTCTAGGGCATATTCCCAACAAATACAACTTAAAAACAACAATGCCTAGTAGGAGTAGTCATTGAACTCTTCTTTCACCTCTTGTTTCATCTCTTGTTTCACCTCGACGGCATCTTCAGTGGACTCCTCGACCTCTTCTTCATCCAACTCCTCATCCTCGACCTTGTTGGCGACCTTTTCAAATATGAGCTTGATGTACTCCTGATTGACATGTACCTTGATGACAAGGAGATCACCACGGCTAAAATGCGCGAGTTCGCAAAATAAATCCCAGTTCTCTTCAAACTCGAGGTACTCGGTTGCCACTTCTCCTTGAACTTTAACATATGTTCCCCAAATCTCAATATCATCTCTTGCGCAGAGACGAGAATTCCCTGTCCATGGCAGGTTATACCCATCTACTACCTCAATCTTGAGATTCTGGCAAAAAAAAACATTGTATAAGAAATGTGTAAATGATGTGAATTATTTTATACAACTGATGAATAAAATGATACGTACCAGAGCATCCTCATCTACATCATCCTCTATCCTGCACACGTAGAACTGAGGGATCTCAAAGAACTGATCAGCATCCAATTCCCTTATCGCCTCCTTGTATAAAGCGAAACAAATTGAATTCATGTCTGAAGCACTGACATCTACTGGGTAGTGAAGTATGGTTTTCTCCAGGGACGGCTTGCAGATATCTATAATCTGTTGACACTCTGATCAAAGAGACGAAGGAGTTAAGCTTGCAAATAATAAACTACTCAATGTGTAATTAAGAAAAACAACAGTAACTAACAAACCAGAGTTGTGAACCCAAGGTTTGATAGCATTGTTTGCGTCAGTCACTTCAAGAGAAAACAGATGATCCTTTTCATTATATGTGAATGTGACAACATCATCTTCTTCGATGGCATAGGCTTCACAATATGCTGTCCAGTGCGGTCCAGCAATAAAAGTCCTATAATAGGACCATGGCCACATCAAATACACCGTTTCCACGTAGAAGTGATATGTATCTTCATGTCCACACTTAGCAACAATCCAGTTCTTATGAGGGCCAACAACCATGCTCTCTAGACGATTTTTGAAACCACATGGCATAACCTACATTCAATACAAATATAAGCGAACACAATAATAATGTAAAACACATAATGGCATTCACTCGATTTGAAACGCAGTACTTACAATTTGTTGTAGACCAAGGAAGTTGTTCATAATGGTTCTAAAACTTTTGGAACGGCGGGTGATTCTACCACATAATGGCGGTTTGTAAGTGCAAATAATACACTCTTCATCCATTTCCTGTATTTAAGAGCAACAACAAAAGAAATTTAGAAATTGGGGTTTTTCTCCATTTCGAAGAAAGCATACGCAGTCATATGGAAAGTCAATTTAACCAAAATATAATCCACCGTTCGGGAGCTCTAACACCAAAATGACACACGTATAGAAGATAGCACTTACCTTTCAAATGGGGTAGATGGATTGCGGCAGAATCGACGATGACCAAAAAACCCCAATTTCAGTCGTCCCGGCAACATAGAAGGTGGCCGAAGAATAACCGCGCCGGCAAGCTGCGAAGGCCTCCTCTGCTTGTCCTCCCTTCTCGACGCCGACGGTGATGGAACTCCTCTACGCCCTGAATCTCCCTCCTCTACGACTTGAATCCGCCTCCTCTGTGCGAATCCGCCTCCTTTTGCTCTGTTCTTGGGTTCTCCTGGGGTTTCTTGGGGTTTCTCTCGACAGACTAGGGGAGAAAGACCACGTGGAGGCGGTATTCCTTGATTAAATAGCTGCACCGCATTTAAAGTGGGCCCAAAAAACCAAGGTGAATTTCTAACCATATTAGTACACAAAAAAGGAAGATACCCCCTGGTTTTACATTTTTTTGATGTTTTCTTGATTTATGGGAATTTGTTCAAAATAGGGCCAACCATTCATAGCTTACGGTGAATTTTACTACTTTTTTCATTGTAAATGTGTACAATAATTATATAATATGTAATTATGATTTTACATAATTTTCGGGCCAAACTATAACACACTTGTAGTTCAAATTTCTTTATCTGTCGATAAATGCTACTAAACTCATTTAATGAGTGGAATATAGTTAAAAAGCCCAAAAAATCAATAGTCAATTTATGGACTTTAGAGATCGAAACTCCCCCTTTCGGCTATCTTTCTGGTCTCCCATCTTCCTATGCCCTACCCTAACGTAACCAAGCAAAAAGTCCACATGTCTACCCTCTTTCGACGCCGGTCGAAGGGGTAGACGGTGAAGTTTGACTATTTCCCATCGGGGTCAGGTTTTCAGCGAAACGGGGCTCCGAAGCGTCGGAATCCCACCAAAACCAAGGTGGCCACACTTCATCAGTACAAAATTGTGGTGGGAGGTTTAGATGGCCAAGATCCTACTGCGGCGTGTGGCCGGCTTCAACTGGGATCAGTTACTCGATCAATAGTCAAGTTTTTGGACTTTAGAGGTTGAAACTCCCCTTTCGGACGAATCCGTGGGAATCTTGTGACCACAAGGGCTAGCTTTCTGGTCTCCCATCTTCCTATGCCCTACCATAATGTAAACAAGCGAAAAAAATCCACATGTCTACCCTCTTTCGACGCCGGTCGAAGGGGTAGACGGTGAAGTTTGACTATTTCCCATTGGGGACAGGGTTTTGTTGAAATGGGGCTCCGGAGCGTCGGAGTCCCACCAAAACCAAGGTGGCCACACTTCATAGGTACAAAATTGTGGTGGGAGGTTTAGATGGCCAAGATCCTACTGCGGCGTGTGGCCGGCTTCAACCAGATCAGTTACTCGATCAATAGTCAAGTTTTTGAACTTTAGAGGTCGAAACTCCCCCTTTTGGGCGAACCCGTGGGAATCTTGTGACCACAAGGGCTAGCTCTATAGTCTCCCATCTTCCTATGCCCTACCCTAACGTAACCAAGCAAAAAGTCCACTTGTCTACCCTCTTTCGACGCCGGTCGAAGGGGTAGACGGTGAAGTTTGACTATTTCCCATCGGGGTCAGGGTTTCGGTGAAACGGGGCTCCGGAGCATCAGAGTCCCACCAAAACCAAGGTGGCCACACTTCATCGGTACGAAATTGTGGTGGGAGGTTTAGATGGCCAAGATCCTACTGCGGCGTGTGGCCGGCTTCAACTGGGATCAGTTACTCGATCAATAGTCAAGTTTTTGAATTTAGAGGTCGAAACTCCCCCTTTCGGGCGAATCCGTGGGAATCTTGTGACCACAAGGGCTAGCTTTCTGGTCTCCCATCTTCCTATGCTCTACCATAATGTAAACAAGCGAAAAAATCCACATGTCTACCCTCTTTCGACGCCGGTCGAAGGGGTAGACGGTGAAGTTTGACTATTTCCCATCGGGGTCAGGTTTTCGGCGAAATGGGGCTCCGGAGCTTCGGAGTCCCACCAAAACCAAGGTGGCCACACTTCATAGGTACAAAATTGTGGTGGGAGGTTTAGATGGCCAAGATCCTACTGCGGCGTGTGGCCGGCTTCAACCGAGATCAGTTACTCGATCAATAGTCAAGTTTTTGAACTTTAGAGGTCGAAACTCCCCCTTTTGGGCAAACCCGTGGGAATCTTGTGACCACAAGGGCTAGCTCTATAGTCTCCCATCTTCCTATGCCCTACCCTAACGTAACCAAGCAAAAAGTCCACTTGTCTACCCTCTTTCGACGCCGGTCGAAGGGGTAGACGGTGAAGTTTGACTATTTCCCATCGAGGTCAGGGTTTCGGCGAAACGGGGCTCCGGAGCATCGGAGTCCCACCAAAACCAAGGTGGCCCACTTCATCGGTACAAAATTGTGGTGGGAGGTTTAGATGGCCAAGATCCTACTGCGGCGTGTGGCCGGCTTCAACTGGGATCAGTTACTCGATCAATAGTCAAGTTTTTGGACTTTAGAGGTCGAAACTCCCCCTTTCGGGCGAACCCGTGGGAATCTTGTGACCACAAGGGCTAGCTTTCTGGTCTCCCATCTTCCTATGCTCTACCATAATGTAAACAAGCGAAAAAATCCACATGTCTACCCTCTTTCGACGCCGGTCGAAGGGGTAGACGGTGAAGTTTGACTATTTCCCATCGGGGACCGGGTTTCGTCGAAATGGGGCTCCGGAGCGTCGGAGTCCCACCAAAACCAAGGTGGCCACACTTCATAGGTACAAAATTGTGGTGGGAGGTTTAGATGGCCAAGATCCTACTGCGGCGTGTGGCCGGCTTCAACCGGATCAGTTACTCGATCAATAGTCAAGTTTTTGAACTTTAGAGGTCGAAACTCCCCCTTTTGGGCAAACCCGTGGGAATCTTGTGACCACAAGGGCTAGCTCTATAGTCTCCCATCTTCCTATGCCCTACCCTAACGTAACCAAGCAAAAAGTCCACTTGTCTACCCTCTTTCGACGCCGGTCGAAGGGGTAGATGGTGAAGTTTGACTATTTCCCATCGGGGTCAGGGTTTCGGCGAAACGGGGCTCCGGAGCATCGGAGTCCCACCAAAACCAAGGTGGCCATACTTCATATGTACAAAATTGTGGTGTGAGGCTTAGATGTCCAAGATCCAACTGCGGCGTGTGGCCGGCTTCAATCGGGATCAGTTACTCGATCAATAGTCAAGTTTTTGGACTTTAGAGGTCGAAACTCCCCCTTTCGGGCGAACCTGTGGGAATCTTTGTGACCACAAAGTCTAGCTTTATGGTCTCCCATCTTTTTATGCCTTACCCTAAGCTAAACAAGCAAAAAAATTCCACATGTCTACCCTCTTTCGACGTCGGTCGAAGGGGTAGACGGTGAAGTTTGAGTATTTCCCATCGGGGTCAGGGTTTCGGCGAAACGAGGCTCCGGAGTGTTGGAGTCCCACCAAAACCAAGGTGGCCACACTTCATAGGTACAAAATTGTGGTGGGAGGTTTAGATGGCCAAGATCCTACTGCGGCATGTGGCGGGCTTCAACCGGGATCAGTTACTCGAACAATAGTCAAGTTTTGGACTTTAAAGGTCGAAACTCCCCCTTTCGGGCGAACCCGTGGGAATCTTGTGACCACAAGGGCTAGCTTTCTGGTCTCCCATCTTATTATGCCCTACTCTAATGTAACCAAGCAAAAAAGTCCACATGTCTACCGTCTTTCGACACCGGTCGAAGGGGTAGACGGTGAAGTTTGACTATTTCCCATCGGGGATAGGGTTTAGGTGAAACGGGGCTCCGGAGCGTCGGAGTCCCACCAAAACCAAGGTGGCCATACTTCATAGGTACAAAATTGTGGTGAGAGGTTTAGATGGCCAAGATCCTACTGCGGCGTGTGGCCGGCTTCAACCGGGATCAGTTACTCGATCAATAGTCAAGTTTTTGGACTTTAGAGGTCGAAACTCCCCCTTTCGGGCGAACCCATATCATTTTATGGATTTATTGGACTAACATATTAATAGTTTCAAAAGTGCACAATGTTCTTGTTTTACACTTTGATGCGTAGAAAAATTGACAAGAACGCAAAAGGAGCCCAAAGGTGGAACCCTGAATCTGTCTCCACGAGATACTTTTCAAAGATGTCCCCTAACTGACCCGAATACGACGTCAAATCAAAAAAGCTTGGTCGCAAAAGTTTCTGGAAATTTTCCGCTGATCGACGTGGACCTGGACTTTTTCCAAAATGGGCCCCACAGCGCCCAGACGGGGCCCGGGCGTGGCCCACATGTGACCCGCGGCCAGGGGTCACCTGGCCGCCTCCTCCACCGCCTCGCGTCGCCCCTTCGCCTATAAAGCCCCCCTGACCTAAAAATCACGGGACAGACAATACTTTTTCCAGAAAAGACTCCGAGCACCGCCGCCATCGCCGACAAGTTTCGGGGGTCAGATTGTTCCTGTTCCGGCACCCTGCCGGGACGGGGATTGACCCCCGGAGCCATCTCCTTCGACTCCGCCGCCTCCATGATGCTCCGTGAGTAGTTCCCCCATGGACTACGGGTTCTAGCTGTAGCTAGATGGTACTCTCCCTCTCCCATGTTAATCAATACAATAGTCTCATGAGCTTCCTTACATGATTGAGATTCATCTGATGTAATCGTTGTTGTGTTTGTTGGGATCCGATGAATTGTGGAATTATGATCAAGTTTGTTCATCACTTATATCTATGTTTTATTTAAGATCTTGCATGCTCTCCGATCCTTGTGGTTGCCTTGATCACGTAATTACTTGTGTATCTCCAAGAGTGAGTATTTATGCTAGATAGTAGGTTCATGCCTCTTTTTGTCTGAGCCCGGGTTGATAGAAACGATTAAGACTAAAGATGTTCTGTTGCTACTAGGGGTAAAACAGCGGTGTTTACTTCTTTGTGTTGTTTCATTGCTTACATTATGCACCATGCTTATTGCAATGATCTGTTGCTTGCAACTTAATACTTCCGGGTGACAGGCTGGATAGCAATCCCGGGGTGGATTATTAGTCATAGACGTAGTTGGATAACGGTCTATGTATTTTGACATAATGCCCAATTAAATAATTCAGTACCTTGTCATGATAGCATTGTTATGCGCCCACAATTTTGTCAATTACCCAACCGTAATTTGTTTACCCAACATGTGTTCTTTTTATTGGAGAGTTACCACTAGCAAAGCTGGGAACCCCGTTCCATATTCATCCATCAGCTATTTTCTGCGTCATTGCCTCCGCTGTTACTATTGCTGCTGCTACTTTACTGTTAATATTGCTCTCATATTACTGTTGCTTTCACATCACTTCTGTTACTAGTGCTTTTCCAGGTGTGGCTGAATTGACAACTCAGCTGCTAAGACTTATAAGTATTCTTTGGCTCCCCTTGTGTCGAATCAATAAATTTGGGTTTTACTTCCCTCGAAGATACTCTGCGATCCGCTACACTTGTGGGTCATCACCGCCCACCGTACAGCGTCTGAAAGAATTTGATGTGGGGATACTTTCCGGGTAGGCCCATGGAGCTGGAAAGTGGACCTGCCAAGACCAAAAAGGCCAAGCCGGGTTACACTTCAGGCAACATGGGCTAGGAGCAAGCTGGCAAGCCCGCCACGAGTTAGCTAGAGGAAAGGACACGACAAGACCGGAGTCCCAATACAACCCGGAGTACCAACTTAGAAGGCAAGGACCTAGAGTAGGACTCCGTGTTCATGTGTAACTCGACATAGCTTTTACGCCCAAGGACCCGGCCAGCCTTTATAAGGGGGGTCCTGGACCTTAGATCGATAAGCCTGAACAAGAGAGACAAAGCTCTCAAGTCCTATAGTCGCTGAGACTCGAGTAGCGAGATCAGGATCTTGTAATCGATATCAACACCTAGCAATAAAGAACAAGCAGGAAGTAGGTCTTTACCTCTATCAATAGGGGATGAACCTGGGTAAACTCCTTGTTGTTCGTCGAGATTAACCAGCTCCCGCACTCCCAATCACAATGTCCCCACAACTCAGCTTCCCGGAGGAAGTACTTGCCGTGACAACCCCACGACAGTTGGAGCCCACCATGGGGCTAGTGATGGACAGAGTTGAGATCATGGGAGAAGCTCGCCGAGGTATGGAGAAGCTCGCCATCGGCATGCTCTACGTCAACCAGTACGACAAGATAGAGATCGACAACTACGGGTGGAGTCCCGAGATGGATCAAGTTGAGGAAGGCTACTAGTTCATCTTTGGCAAGATCAACATGTTCATCGGCATGGTCCACGCATTAGATAATCAAGTTGATAAATTTGACTCCGTTTTAGAAGCCACAACTATCATCGAATCCGATGGAGAAGAGTCCGTTGGTACATCAGAAGTCGGAATATTCGCCGAACAAGAGGAGTAGCAGATCACCACCAAGGAGTTGGAGACCCTGTCAGAACCGTGTTCGGATCCATATTATGATGCTGACTCAGAGTCAATCCTACCATTGTTTGAAGATCGGCTTGGGTATGGAGTTGAGGAGGAGGAGTACGTGCAATCACCAGCACGCCCGCGTCACGTTGGAGTGTACATGTCCGGAGGAACAAACCAGTTTGATCCCACACTACTCACTAAGGAAATCACAGCGGATAACGCTGCAGATCCCGCTTAGGAGTTGATCACCGCTCATGCAACCCTAGAAAAGCAGTTGACAAACATTGCGGAAGCTAGCAGAAAGTGTTAGCACTCGTTTTTGGCAGGTACCAGGTTCAGGAGTCCTCAGGAGGAGTGGCGGCTCGTTGATGACCCGGCGGGAGCCAGCCCGACATACCAGGAGTCGGTTTTGTGACAACCTGGATCACAGGTTCGAATGCTTACTCGGAATAACTCAAAGAGGACCCGGCGTGTCCAGAACCCGGCTTGACAGAACCCGGTTGTAACAGAACCTGGTTTTGATAGAACCCGGTTTAAAGGGACTCGTCGCAGGCTAGACTTGAGGATTCTTGAAGATTCCAGAAGGCTGCAACGGAGAAGCCAGACGCGAGAAGAACTTAATGCTTGCCCAGCCCAAAAGGAAGTCGGTGGCGCCAGGGAGAGTTCGGGTCCAACCCGGAAGGAAAAGTACGAGTCCGGCTAGGAGTCTTACCTTATTTAGAAGTAGAAACCGACCTATACCATGAGTTGTAATCCTTGTAGAAGTCTAAAACTTGTACGGGAAGTCCAGCCGCCTCACTATATATATGTAGGAGGTGACGGCCGATTAAAATTAAGCAAACAATCGACAAACCAATACTACTACTACCTTTTACCCTCAAACCCTTGTTCATGCTTCCGTTCTTCGGCGACTTCGCATAGAGTTTGCCAGAGATCGATAATCGAGCTTGGAGCGGTCAAACCGGCCAAGTTCAGCCAATCGTCGCCGGAACCTCCGACGGGGTCCCTCCCGAGGAACTGGGGCGTCTGGTTTCAAACGTGCCGAGTCTTTGTCTTGCGTATCGCGCTGAGACCCGGCCTCCCGCGGGGCGAGTTGCGGAGTATCTCCCCCGGCACCGCGGGTACACGAGGACGTGTTCGTGTGACGCGTTTACATCGCAACACACTTTTTGGCGACTCCGCTGGGGACATCTCTAAACCTAAATCAGACAGCAATGTCCGGTTCTAAGGCTACAGATCTGTCCGGCATCACCACCGACAACATCATCAAGCCTACTCTCAAGGACTTGTCGGAGACACAACGCCAAGGTCTGGATGAGTGGAAGAAGAAGAGAAGCGAGGAATTCGAGGCGCTGCGACTCAAGCGGGAGCAGGAGGACGAGGAGTTGTACTTGGCCAGCTTCAAGTTAGATCGGCAAGGTGTAACCGCGCCGATCAAGGAGCCGGAATATGTACCTCTGAACATCAACACTGACACACCCGCTGTAAGTAACAGTGTCTTTACTTCTGAGCAATTAGCCGAGATTCAATTCCATGTTTCACAAGGTACAAATACTGTTTATAATGCTGTCATGGAACTTGATGCTGCTAAGAGAAACACCATCCAAGGCCAAACATCGGACACACAACCGATGAGCCCAAACGGGGAAAACCGGGTTGTCAATACATTGCCCTGTCCGACTCCGATCCGAAGTTTACCCTACCCGGCAAGTCAGACGGGACCAGCGGTGCAATTTCCGGGACGTGAGTCAGTGCCGAATTCAAATTCGGCTCCTTGGACACAAGCCGGCCCTGTGATTAATTCTGCTCTTGTGCCGAGTCAATCGGCCAGTAGGGACGATTTGCTGGTCGAGTTCCAGAAAAGGTTAGATCAGATAGCCTATGATAGACTCGGGATTATGCCAAAGCATAGAACCTACGTTAAACCCTATCCCGAGTATTTCGACCTGCAACCCTACCCACCTGGCTATAGAGTTCCCGAGTTTTCTAAATTCAATGGGGTGGATAACAAATCGACATGGGAACACATTAGTCAATACTTGGCTCAGTTAGGTGAAGCTAATCACGATCATATCAAAGTTCGCTTGTTCTCTTTGTCGTTAACCGGGGTTGCTTTCTCTTGGTATTCGGCTTTAGCTCCTAGCTCTATACATACTTGGTTTCACTTGGAGCGAAAATTTCATGAGCACTTCTATGCTGGTGAAGTCGAATTAAAACTATCCCATCTCACATCGGTTAAGCAGAAACATGATGAATCGGTATCCGATTATATCAAAAGATTTAGAAATACTAGAAACCGGTGTTATAGCTTGGCGATAACTGAGAGAGATATGGCCGACTTAGTTTTTAACGGGTTGAGAACGTATCTGAGAGAAAAGCTAGAAGGACACTGAGTTCTCTTCTGTCGGTCAGGTTCAGGAGAAAGCTTTGGCTCATGAAAGCCGAGTCAACGAGTCCAAAGACTCGCATCGGATGAACAGGAGTCGGCTTAACGCTATCGAATATGATGCCGACTCCGGTGATGAAGCCGATGTGTACGTAGCCGAGTTTGTTTGGCCGGGCAAGGCCAAACCCTATATGTGTGATGACTTAAAGCCGATTCGTAAGAATCGAGATGATGAAGTTAAATGTACTTTTGACGTAGGTAAATGTGACAGGATATTTGATGCCTTGTTAAAAGACAAAGTGATCCGAGTTAATCATGTCATGCCGTCGCCTGATGAATTAAGGAGGCGTGCGTATTGCAAGTATCACAACTCTTTCTCTCATGCTACTAATGATTGCAATGTCTTTCGTCGACAGATTCAATCGGCCCTCAATGATGGACGATTAAGTTTTGCTGGCATGGCCATTGATACACAGCCGTTCCCAATGAACGTGCTTGATCTCGAGGGAAAGAAAGTACTTCTTCGGCCAGAAGCGGCCGAAGCCGCTAACAAATCTAATGTGGTTATTGGTGAGCCCAGGAAAGAAGCCGACGTCAAGGAAGCAAGGAGAGAAGTCATGTTGATCCGGCAACCCGACGGAAAGGAGGTTATCAAGATCACTGTCAGGAACTCCATACTCGGGGGGCAACAACCACAGGCAAGAGAACCCGGAGACCGGGATCCAGAACTCGGGGGGCAACCTCGATTCGTGAAGCCGAAGAACCCGGAAGTCGGCAAATGGAAGACAAATCAAGTCGAGTACAAGCCAAAGAGGATCAAGCCGACTTTCGATATGCTGCTGAACAAATACGTGCGCCAGGCCGGGTCTAAGATAACCCGGCTATATGGAAAGCGACCGAGGTCACCATCCACCGAGAGGAGTCGCCGGTACCAGGAGTCGGCCGGGGAGTATAAGCGTCAAGTAACTCGGCAAACGATGCAGAGCCGACTTGTGTATCCCGGTGAATCCTCCTATTGGCGAGTCAAGGAGCAAGGGGCCAAGGCCATCAACATGGAGAAGAGGTTGGTTCCAGAGAAGTCATTGGTCATTGGGACACACGTGCTGAAGCTGAAGGACCCGGTTGTAGAGCCGGCAAATGATAAGCCGATACTTGCTATCGTGCCTAAAACAATATCTAGCAACCATGAAGCCGGGTCCAGCCAAACCGAGGTAGCTAAAACCCGGGATCCGAAATATGCTCAGCCAAAGTGGTGTCCGCCGGGTATAACGAAGACACAGAAGCGGAAACTGCAGAGGGCAAGGAACCGGGAGATGACAGAGAAGGAGGCTGAGCAAGCCAGGAATGCCAAGTTCAACGCTGAAAGACCAATGGTGTCGGCTCAAGCATGGGTACCAAAGCCGACTCCTATAGCGACTCCTTTGGTAATTGCGCCGGGTCCTGCTGTGAGCAATGAGATAAAACCGACGCCTGCACCGGCCATTACTTATTCGTCATGGGCAGATGAAGTCGAAGCTGCAGACCTGGAAGCAGGGGAGGAATCGGCAAAGGACGAGTCAGATAATGAGGAGTCGGCAGATAATTCGATGAACAAGGAGCCGGCAGAGGAGGAATCTGAAACGCTGGAGTCGGCAAATGAGGACCCGGTGGAGGACTTGGCAATTGACGAGTCGGCGGACCTGATGGATGAAGAATTACTAGACTATGAGAGTACGCCGACTCGGGTAGGTATGGATATTAACATGGTATATTATTTGCCTGCTGAATTCCGTGCTGCAGAGGAAGAAGGTGAAGTAGCACAGCTCAACCTTGGACCCAAGAATGCCGTCTTCGAGAAACCTGAGGGACCGGTGAAGCACCTGAAACCTTTGTACGTCAGAGGACATATCAATGGGAAGCCGGTCACTAGGATGATGGTTGATGGAGGAGCTGTGGTAAACCTTATGCCTTATTCTGTCTTCAAGAAATTACAGCTAGAAGATGCAGATCTCATGAAGACGAACATGGTTTTGAACGGGTTCGAAGGGGGAGAAGGAATTGAGGCCAAAGGAGTCATTAGTCTGGAGCTGACCGTGGGAAGTAAAACTTTGGCCACCGCGTTCTTTGTTGCTGAGGTGCAGGGAAATTACAATGTGCTACTTGGACGAGATTGGCTCCATGCAAATCAATGTGTGCCATCTACCATGCACCAGCAACTCGTACAATGGATCGATGACGAGATTGAAGTCGTTCATGCTGATAACTCGGCATGCATTGCTTTAGCCGAGTCTATTGCTGATTGGCAACACTCTAATGCCACATGTCTTTCGGGGCGTGACTTATCCGGGTTCGATTTCCTGAGTGCTACCAGGGGCGGATTCGTGCCAATATCTTTAAAGCCGGTTGGAAGCAATCGGCTACATCTCAAGTAAATGGATCCCAATAATAATGAGTGGCTGCAGAAGCGTCTGGACAAGTATCGGGCTGAAAGGAACGATATGTGTGAAGCAATTGAAGAACCAGACGACATGGATAAGTTGGGACAGGGCTTTACGTCGGCCGACCCGCTCGAAGAAGTGGATATTGGGGATGGCACTATTCCTAGGCCGACCTTTGTAAGCCAAAAGCTAGAAGCCGATTATAAATCCAAGTTAATCGCGCTAGTCAAGGAGTATGTGGACTGCTTTGCTTGGGAGTATCACGAGATGCCCGGGTTAAGCCGAGAGCTCGTCGAGCATCGGTTACCGATAAAAGCCGGCTTCAGGCCATATAAGCAGCCGACTCGTAAATTCAACCCGGCAATATATGATCGGATCAAGGAAGAGATTGGCCGGCTCCTGAAAGCTAACTTTATCCGGCCTTGCAAGTATGCTGAGTGGATCTCCAACATTGTACCGGTCGAGAAGAAGGGATCTGGTAAGATCAGGGCATGTATAGATTTCAGAGATCTAAATCGAGCTACGCCCAAGGATGAATATCCCATGCCAATAGCCGATATGCTTATCAATGATGCCTCTGGACACAAAGTCATCAGCTTTCTAGACGGGAATGCGGGGTACAATCAAATATTCATGGCCGAAGAGGACTCGGCTAAAACAGCGTTTCGCTGCCCCGGGTTCGTTGGTTTATTCGAATGGACAGTGATGACCTTTGGGTTGAAGAATGCTGGTGCTACATATCAAAGAGCGATGAACTTAATATTTCATGATCTTCTTGGAGTCGTGTTGGAGGTGTACATTGATGACGTAGTTGTCAAGTCGGACGGCGAGTTAAATCATTTGGCCGACTTACGTCTTGCGTTTGAGAGGATGAGGAAGTACGGGCTCAAGATGAATCCTTTGAAGTGTGCCTTTGGCGTGTCGGCTGGGAAGTTCCTCGGTTTTGTCATACATGAAGCCGGCATAGAGATCGACCCGGCCAAGATTGAAGCTATTCAGAAAGTACAGGCGCCGACTTGTAAAAAGGACATGCAGAAATTCCTAGGCAAGGTAAATTATTTGAGAAGATTTATCACTAACTTGTCGGGTAAAGTTGATGCATTCACACAGATCCTTCGGCTCAAGAATGATGATGAGTTCACCTGGGGGGCAAGACAGCAAGAGGCATTCGACAGAATAAAGGCCTGTTTGTCTAAACCTCCAATTCTGAGAAAGCCGACTCGTGGTCTACCGTTTCGGCTTTACATTGCAGCTGAGGAAAGGGTGATTGGAGCCGCCTTAACTCAAGAAGCCGAAGGACAGGAGTATGTCATTACATATCTGAGCCGACGACTGCTAGATGCCGAGTCCAGGTACAGCTTTGTAGAAAGGTTGTGCCTATCTCTTTATTTTGCTTGCACCAAATTGCGCCATTATCTTTTATCTGGTGAGTGCAAAGTCTTTGGTCAAACCGATGTCATTAAACACATGATACATAGGCCGATCCTCAGCGGACGGATCGGCAAATGGGCGTACGGATTGATTGAGTATGATTTGGCTTATGAACCTCTCAAGTCCATGAAAGGCCAGATTGTAGCCGACTTCCTCGTTGAGCATCGGATTGACCTAGAGCAAGAAGCCGACTTAAATATTGTGTCGGCTGTACCGTGGAAGCTCTATTTTGACGGCTCAGTTTGTAGTGGTGGACAAGGAGTCGGCATTGTGTGCATATCACCCCACGGTACTGTCTTTGAGGCCTCCTGTCGTCTCGATTATTTTTGCACTAACAATGAAGCCGAGTATGAAGCTCTTCTACTCGGGTTAGAGATTTTGAAGGATGCAGGGGTAACTCATGTCGAGGCATATGGTGATTCGCTACTTATAGTCCAGCAAGTGGCTAAGGTCTTCCAGTGTAACAATGGATCACTCAACACATACCTCGACAGGTGCTTGGATATTGTATCAACTTTGGATTATTTTTCCATATCTCATGTTTCCAGACAGGACAATTGGCTCGCCAATGATTTGGCACAGCAGGCATCAGGCTATCATGTCAGCAGAGGGATATTTTTCATAGTAGAGAAGCCGATGCTAACTGTTGTCAATGACTCAGAAGCTAGAGGAGAAGCCGAGTCATCAAACTCGGCAATTGAAGGAAAGGGCGAGCCATCAAATTCGGGAGATGGAGGAAAAGCCGAGTTATCTAATTCGGTTCCGGAAGAAACTGGCGAGACTCGGCCAGCTGATTGGAGGACACCCATTGTCAATTATCTGAAGGATCCAAGCCAGAGAACCGAGAGAGCTATACGGCGGCTTGCTTTTAAGTATATCTTGGTGGATGACGAATTATATCGTCGGACAGCTGACGGTCTTCTTCTCAAATGCTTGGATGAAGATCAATCCCGAGTTGCCATGGGAGAAGTCCATGATGGATTATGCGGGACACATCAGTCGGCTCATAAGATGAAATGGATGCTCAGACGAGCCGGGCTCTATTGGCCGACGATGATCAATGACTGCTTCCGATACTACAAAGGATGCGAAGCGTGCCAGAGATTTGGGGATGTCCAGCTAGCACCGGCTTCACTTCTTAAACCAGTAATAAAGCCGTGGCCTTTTAGAGGGTGGGCATTGGATTTCATTGGCATGATTAACCCGGCTTCATCCAAGGGGCATCGGTTCGTGCTGGTTGCTACTGATTATTTCACCAAGTGGTCCGAAGCAGTACCCCTCCGGAATATGACCCACAAAGAGGTAATTCAATTTATTACTGAGCATATTGTTCACAGATTCGGTATTCCACAGACTCTCACAACAGATCAAGGCACCTCCTTCATGGCCAAAGAGGTGAAGCAATTTGCCGAGTCACTTGGGATCAAGATGCTCAGTTCATCTCCATATTACGCTCAAGCCAATGGACAAGCCGAATCAAGCAACAAGATTCTGGTTAGGTTGATCAAGAAGAAAGTACAAGACTACCCGAGGAGGTGGCATGAGGTACTATCCGAGGCATTGTGGGCTCACCGGATCTCAAGGCATGGTGCAACCAAGGTAACTCCTTTCGAGTTAGTATATGGACAAGAAGCCGTTTTACCAATAGAAGTAAATCTGGCTGCTTTGAGGTTCGCCAAGCAGAATGATTTGTCGGCTGAGGATTATCACAATTTGATGATGGACAACATTGATGAAGTAGCCGACAAACGTATCAAAGCATTGAAGGACATAGAACAAGAGAAGTTGCGGGTAGCAAGAGCTTACAACAAGAGAGTCCGGATTAAGAATTTTCAAATCGGCGACTTGGTCTGGAAAGTTATACTGCCAATTGGTTCTAAGAGCCGGCAAGTTCGGAAAATGGTCACCGAGTTGGGAAGGACCACTGCGAATCATAAGGATTGTACCCGGCAACTCATATTTGGTGGAAACGTTGGAAGGCAGCATATTGCCTCGAGCTATCAATGGGAAATATTTGAAGAAATTCCACCCAAGTGTGTGGCAAACTGCGTAAAGCTACACATATGGCCGATGAGTTTAAGCATCGCCCTTAGATCAAATCTTCTACATTATATATTTTCTAGTACGCAAGCTCTACTAGAAAACAGGGGGGCATGTGTTAGCACTCGTTTTTGGCAGATACCAGGTTCAGGAGTCCTCAGGAGGAGTGGCAGCTCGTTGATGACCCGACGGGAGCCAGCCCGACGTACCAGGAGTCGGTTTTGTAACAACCCGGATCATAGAGGGGACCTGGCGTGTCCAGAAACCGGCTTGACAGAACCCGGTAGTAACAGAACCCGGTTTAAAGGGACTCGGCGCAGGCTGGACTTGAGGGTTCTTGAAGATTCCAGAAGGCTGCATCGGAGAAGCCAGACGCGAGGAGAACTTAATGCTTGCCCAGCCCAAAAGGGAAGTCGGTGGCGCCAGGGAGAGTTCGGGTCCAACCCGGAAGGAAAAGTACGAGTCCGGCTAGAAGTCTTACCTTATTTAGAAGTAGAAACCGACCTATACCGTGAGTTGTAATCCTTGTAGAAGTCTAAAACTTGTACGGGAAGTCCAGCCGCCTCACTATATATATGTAGGAGGTGACGGCCGATTGAAATTAAGCAAACAATCGACAAACCAATACTACTACTACTTTTTACCCTCAAACCCTTGTTCATGCTTCCGTTCTTCGGCGACTTCGCATAGAGTTTGCCAGAGATCGATAATCGAGCTTGGAGCGGTCAAACCGGCCAAGTTCAGCCAATCGTCGCCGGAACCTCCGACGGGGTCCCTCCCGAGGAACTGGGGCGTCTGGTTTCAAACGATGCCGAGTCTTTGTCTTGCGTATCGCGCTGAGACCCGGCCTCCCGCGGGGCGAGTTGCGGAGTATCTCCCCCGGCACCGCGGGTACACGAGGACGTGTTCGTGTGACGCGTTTACATCGCAACACTTAGGTGTCTCCGCTGTTAGCTTGAAGCCTTTGGGCATCTTCGTGTCGCGGATGTTGAAGCTGAAACATGTGGCTCCGCGTGGCTCGAAGTCGTCGTCGTCGTAGTCGTTGGCTTGTGCACTCGCCGCTCGCAGCCGTCGACTGCGGTCCACCCTTCTCTGTGCGACGACGTTACGGACATCTTCGCCTGGCTGCGGCTGTCGCAGTCGAATTGGGGCTGGGTCTGCAAGTGGTGCGGGTTCACGATCGCGGCGGCCTCGATTCTCGTGCACCCTTTCTGCTGGTGCTGACTTTGCCAGGACTTCCTCGACTTCCCTGAGGGATTGAATTTGTCGCCTGTGGAGGCGGGCGTGGGCATCACCCTCCGGCGGCTGTGTTAGTCGCAGGTAGGTTTCGACTGCCATGAGGGCCGAAGCGGGTGTCTTGGGGACGGGGATTCCGTCCGCATCTTCCGTCATGAATGACGACTCGAGATTGCGAGTGAGGTGGACGCGATCAGCTTCTGGCACCCGTGGCATGCGAGCCCTGTGACGTCCTCCTTGCGAGACTTCCTCTGATCCGGCCAAAAACGAGTGTGCTGCCCTCCTGGCACTCGACGCGTCGGCTAACTCTTTGCGCCGAATCAGATCGGCCTTCTCTTGGCGGACTCGCTCGGACTCCTTCCAAAGCAAGTATTGGACCGCCAGTTGGTCTTCTCGGGGTTCATCTGGTGAAGGGAACGTGCCTTCGTCCACGTGCTTCATGGCCTGGATCGCCATCTCCCGAGTGATGGTGAGTCTTGTCACCCTGTCTGGCATGGTCACCTCCAGCGGGTATACGGGTTCCCCGCCGTTGGATCGTGCCGGGCTGGCCATATAGACTTGCGCGGGGTAAACTCGCCGAGTGGGGCTGATGCTCCCAGTCCTGCTTCCTTCGTCTGAGCTATGCTCAGAGTCGAAGATCACAGCGACGTGGCGGGTGCCACGACCACTGCTACTGGCGACTCCGCGATGCGGAGGCGCGATTGGCGTAGATTTTGGCTTCATCCGGGGCGCGGACAAGAAGGTCGGGGTAGACTTGTTTCGCGCCGGGGTTGCAGTAGATGCGATTTTTCTGGTGACCGCGGGTGTGGTCACCGCAGTCGCCGTTGATGCGGTCGTAGATGGTGCCGACGCAGTCGAGATGGACGCGATCTTCGGGGTAGTCGATGACGCGACCGCCGTGACCGCAGTAGATGCGATCTTCGCGGCGGGTGAAGCCGCGGTCAGCGCAGTCGATGTAGATGCTGGCGCGTCCGTCGCGCGCAACATGGCCAGCGTGGGCCGGAGCGTTCCGCGACTGTCCACCAGATAGCGCAGACTACCAAAGGTAATCCACGTGCTCTGCTGCACCTCAGCGTACGCCGGGAGATCCGCCGGCGAGTGGTGGACGAACTCGAGGAAGCCGGTGTAGATCGACTCCCTGGCGCTGATGCTGCTCTTCATTGCAGATGAGGCCGGCGCAACCATGATTCCAACGATCTGTTCTTTCCCACAGACGGCGCCAATTGACGAGTAGTGGACTCGACAAATCCCAAGGTTGCGTACCCCGGGTTGATTGAGGGGGAGAGAGTATGAACGTTGGTGGCTAAGACGGCTAACAGGGGGCGAGTTTACCCAGGTTCGGCCCCTCGAGGTGAGGTAAAGACCTACTCCTGCTTGTATGGAATTATCAAGGTGGCTACAATGGCGAGATGCAATCTCGCTAGGGTTTGTGTGCTGCTTGCTTGACCTAGACGACGCACCCTCCTGGCCTTTATATCACAGGCCAGGTCTCGGGTGGACGGTGCGGATTGCACGTTACAAAATAAGGAAGATCATCACCGGCTTCCCCGGCTACTTGGGCCACATGGTACACTTCATGGGCCTCCTTTGGCGTGACCCAGGTACTACCACCGTGGGGTACCCGAAAGGTAGCCCCACGACATGCTTCATGTCTTATGATCTTGTGAGCTGCCTAACATGATCAAGATCGATTATTGTAATGCTATGAGATGTGTTTGCAGGGATCCGATGGATTATAAAGTTATGATCAGATTGTGCATGATTCTTATATGTTGATTTATGTTCTTGCATGCTCTTCGATGTGTGTAGTTACTTTGGCCAAGTGATTGTGTGTATCTCCAAGAGAGAGTATTTATGCTAGATAGTGGGTTCATGCCCCCTTTTGTTCCTGGGCACGAGTGACAGAAACGTCTAAGGGCGAGGGTGTGATGTTGCTACTAAGGGTAAAACAACGGTGTTAAAGTCTATTTTGATATTTAATATTGCTTAATTCATGCGCTTTACTTAATGCAAATGTCTGTTGCTTGCAACTTAATACCGATGGGTGACAGGCTGGATAGCGATCCCACGGTGGACTTTTTAGACAAAGATGCAGTTGGACTCAACGGTCTTTGTTCATTGTCGTGATGCCTACTTAAATATTATCATGTTCTCTTTGTCATAGCTAGATTAAGTTTGTGTTATAATCTTGTCAATTGCCCAGCTGTAATTTGTTCACCCATCATATGAATGTTTTATTTACTCGAGAGACTCCACTAGTGAACCCATGGCCCCTGGTCCATCTTTTTACATTGATTGCAACCTTTATTCATCACTTTTCACCATCATTACTCCTCTAGTACATTTTCATAATTCATCTATTTCACTATACAATTAACCGTTTTGTTTTCTGCGAGACCGGAAAGATTGACAACATTTCCACCGTTGAAAGTATTTTGGTTGAGTGTGTGCAGGTCCATGTCTGTTGAAGATTAAGCGACAGAGATCTTCAACATTCACTTTGTTGTTGATTTCAAGGTCCTACTGGTTCGATAAACCTCGGTTCGTTATCAAGGAAAAACTGATGCTTGCTACATCTCCGCCTTCGCTTGGGGCACCACCCAACTCTTCATCAGTAGCAATCAAGCTCTTTTCTGGCACCGTTGCCGGGGATCTTGGAGCTACATAAAGGGGAGTCTCACACTCTCAATCACTTTACTTTGTTTTTTTCTTGCTTGTTTTATTTCTCGTTAGCTTATTTTTCCTGTTGCAAAATTTTAAAACCCAAAAATAATTAGTGTAATCTTTATTCCTGTCTTGTTATTTTATTTTATCATTATGTCTTCCAGTGAAAACACCAAGTTGTGTGACTTTACTAGCACTAATAACAATGATTTCATATGCTCCCCAATTGCCCCACCTGCTACTAAAGCAGAATCTTATGAAATTAAGCCTGCCTTGTTAAATCTTGTTATGAAAGAGCAATTTTCTGGTGCTAGTACTGATGATGCCGCCTCTCATTTAAATAACTTTGTTGAGTTATGTGATATGCAAAAGTATAAAGAGGTAGAAAGTGACATCATAAAACTGAAGCTTTTCCTTTTCTCTTTGAGAGGGAGAGCAAAAGAATGGTTATTGTCTTTGCCTAGAAATAGCATTGATTCTTGGATTAAATG
Organism: Puccinellia tenuiflora; assembly: GCA_012064385.1. Taxonomy (NCBI): domain Eukaryota; kingdom Viridiplantae; phylum Streptophyta; class Magnoliopsida; order Poales; family Poaceae; genus Puccinellia; species Puccinellia tenuiflora. The sequence continues at coordinate 117,353 of QRDG01000284.1, read as the reverse complement.
CAAAGATGCTTTTATTGGAAAATATTATCCACCTACTAAAATCATACAATTAAGGAGTAACATTATGAACTTTAGACAATTTGATAATGAACATGTTGCTCAAGCTTGGGAGAGAATGAAATTTATGGTTAAAAATTGTCCCACGCATGGATTAACTATGTGGATGGTTATCCAAACTTTTTATGCAGGTTTGAATTTTTCTTCAAGGAACCTCTTGGACTTGGCCGCGGGAGGCACCTTCATGTCCACAACATTAGGTGCAGCAACTAAGCTCTTGGATGAGATGATGACAAATTATTCACAATGGCATACCGAAAGAGCTCAAAGTGGTAAGAAGGTAAATTTTGTCGAGAAGATTTCCTCTTTGAGTGATAAGGTTGATATGATTATGTTTATACTTGCTACCAATAAGTCCCACAATGATCCTAATAATGTCCCACTTGCTTCATTAATTTCCCAAAAAAGGATCAAGTTGATGTTAATTTTCTTAATAGAAGTAACTTCAACAATAATGCTTATCGAAATAATTTTGGTAGTAACAACTATAAGCCTTATCCTCCCAATAATGGCAACTCTTATGGCAATTCCTATAGTAATTCTTATAATCCTAATAAGAATGTGTCCTCTGATCTTGAAAATGTTTTAATAGAATTTATCACTTCGCAAAAAGCTTTCAACAAAACTGTCGAAGAGAAACTTGAAAAACTGGATAGACTTGTCTCTAAAGTGGAAGATCTTGCTCATGATGTTGAAATTTTAAAAATTAGAACCACTCCTCTTCAAGACAAGCCTACTGAATCTTTAAATACTATTTCTATTCAAATTAATGAGAATGAAAGGATGATGGCTCGCTTGAAAGCTATGTGGGCTAGAGAGAAAGAAGAAGCTAGAATTGCTGAAATGAATAGAAAAACTGTTAAAGTTTATACTATCCAAACTACTAATGAGGAACCTCCTAGCCTATTTAAAGATGATGAATTTGATTTTGATAATTGCAATCTTACTGAAGTCATAAAGTTCCTACAAAAACTTGCTAAGTCACCGGATGCTAGTAAATTAAATATTGCCTTCACCAAACATATTACCGATGCTCTTATCAAGGCTAGGGAAGAAAAGCTTAAGCTAGAAACTTCTATTCCTAGAAAATTAGAAGATGTATGGGAACCCACTATTAAGATGAAAATAAATGACTTTGATTGTAATGCTTTGTGTGATCTTGGTGCTAGTGTTTCTGTTATGTCTAAGAGTTTCTATGATATGCTCAATTTAAATCCCTTGGAAGAGTGCTCTCCACGATAAGAGCCAAATAAGAACCAATAAAGATGATTGCAAGGATGCAAAGGTTTGAGCTCTCCACGAACGATACGATCAAGATACTCGGTCGAGAGCCCCTCTTGATAGTACGGTTATCTATCCTAAAACCCGGTCTCTCAACTAACATCACGAAACCGGTAAAATAGAAACCCTATCAAGATCATACCTTTGTCTTGCGCATTAATCCACTTGAGATCGATGAAGACGATCTTCATCTCCTCAAGATGCACCACCTTTCTTGATTGCGCTTCGCTTGGTGAAGATTCACATGATGCTCCCCCATACACCAAGACGGGAGAGGCACTCTTCAGCATATCTTCACTTGGATTTGAGTGTTGATCAACCCGCACTTAGCCTTGATCAACACATAATCTTCTTCCCTTAGCCTTGATTCCAACAAATGGAGATCAAACACTTCATATGGACACATCTATAAGTAGCTCAATAAAAACATTAGTCCATAGAGATTGTCATTAATTACCAAAACCAAACATGGGGGCAACCATGCACTTTCAAAGAGAAGCGTGTCTCCTTCCGTCGTCGGGCGCGCCGACTACGAGAGCCTGCCTCTCTGCCATGGGAGCACTCTCCTCTCCCTCTCTTCTCTGGAAGAAGAGCGGCTTCAGAGAGAAAGTAAACTACAAAAATAAGGCCAAAAATACTGTGTTGACTAAGCCTACACGAGACAAAAAGAAGAAAAAAGAGAGAGAGGATGAGAAGAGCGCTGAGATGCGGGACAGGAGAAGATCGCACTGTCTAGAAAGTGAATGTGCACCAATTTCAAAACAAATAACTGTTTATTAGGAAAAGTGAACAAAAATAAGGCCAACAAAGGTTGTGTTGACTAAGCTTACAAGAGAGAAAAAGAAGTAAAAAGAGAGGACGAGAAGAGTGCTGAGATGCGGGACAGAGGAGAAGATCGCACGGTCAAAAAAGTGAAAAAAGTGAATGTGCACCAATTTCAAAACAAATAATTGTTTATTAGAAAAAGTGAAAAAATAAGGCAAAAAAAAGCTATGTTGACTAAGCTTACACGAGAGAAAAAGAAAGAAAAAAAGGAGAGGATGACAAGAGCGCTGAGATGCGGGACAGAGGAGAAGATCAGATGGTCTAAAAAAAAGTGATGCATCAATTTCAAAACAGATACAGTAGCTGTTTATTAGGAAAAGTGATAAGTTTTGTTTTTGTTTCACCATGCCCCTGGACTCGAACAAAATTACGTAATCCCTGCACCGAGGTGCACATTTCGCTGTTTCCTCCCTTCATTTTCTCTCGTCCCCCCCAATTTGTTTTCATTCGCGACGGAGGACGACGGAGCGGACTAGGGTTTGCGCCGTGCCGCCGTCCGCTTCCTCCCGCCTTGCTCTCCGCTACTCATCCGCCCGTCCCTGCGCCTCCCGAAGACCCGCGCGGCTGGTCCCATCTCCCACCGAGCCCGTGCTGCCGCACCGCGGAGCCGGACGGGGGCGCTGACGCCGAGGTCCCCCTCCGTACAAGATCGACCTTCTGCCCGCCCCGAACTCGCCGCCAAGCTCCCCGTTTTGGTCGCTGTCCAGGTCGCCGACAGACGAGGCCGCCGCGAGCTAGCCAGGAGGTCGCCGTGCAAGTGCTCCGCCGCCCCTCTGTTCCCTGAGGCAGGCCTAAAGGTAAATTCTATTGGCGTGCCTGTATCTCCTGGTTACTGTGGATGTATGAATTGATACAGCACCTGAAGGCAAATGCAGATCACAAGAGTTCTTAACATGTCCATTTTTCTGCTAGTAAAATAGGGCGCGTACAGGATGGATGCAACACTTTTCTATAATTTTCTGTTCGGAATTTCCCTGGTAGTGAGAAGTAGTGAAATTGTCTGTATGGATGAAGCAAGAAAAGCATGCATGTTTTTTTTTTAGATGTTACATTTTTTTCTTTATTACAGTATTAATATATGGCAGTGAATACCAGTGCGCAAAAATGGAACATGTTTGTGATTGTTTCATGAGCAAAAATTATTTTATGTTTTAACTTTATTTTGTCGGCAACTTGTTCAAATAAACAGTCCAGAACACAACAATTCCATCTATAAACAATAGGCAAACAAGTCCAGGGTATTTCAGGTTTCGCACTGTTCAGTGTTCACTACTGAAATAAGCTTGTCATCAGTTATCCTTTCCAAACAGGAGCTTCAAATTTCACGGGCTTACTTGCACTGTTATCCTGGGTTTACCTGGATAGCTGGCTTGTGCACAATATTAAATAGTTTTGAACCCACCCCTACTAGGGAGAAATATCAGAAGTAAATGGTTTCGTCTGTTTCTTGTCTTTAATTCATTGTCTAGTTGTCTGTCATAGAGTTGATGAATTGTGTGAAATTTCATCTTCAACTTAACCTGTATTGTAGAGTTCATATTCTTCTGAGCCAGTAATTCTGTAAGCTTCTTGTTTGAATCCTTGTGTATATATTCTCGATTAAGTGAAAATTAATTGCACACTCATACATAAATATTTGAATGAGGAAGGAACTTTATGGAATATATTTTCCATTACTAGAATGTAATTTTTTCTTCTTCTAAAATGCAGTGTTGTCACTCATCAGAGAACAACTTACGGAGCATGGCAGAGGGTGGTATTGTAGTAGCCATTTGCCAATATGGTGGGGAGTTCACCTCTGGTCCCAACGGAAATTTGATCTACAAAGGAGGAGAAGCACACGCTGTTGACGTCTCTCGGGAGATGTCACTAGACAGCTTCAAGGATGAGGTGTCCAAGGTGTTCCATGTCGACGTCACTGATATGTCGTTCAAATACTTTCTTCCGAACAATAACAGAACGCTCATCACAGTCTCATGTGATAGAGATTTGCAACGGATGGTTGATTTTACTGCTAGTGCTGCACAAGTAGATGTTTTTGTGATTAGTAGAGTGGAGAACAGGTATGTCCTGTTCCATATTTCCTGTGTAACTTTTTTATAGATAATTTGGAAGAGCCCAATATCAAGCATCTCCTGATGCGATGGATATTTTTCTCATACTGGGTTACTAGGAGTATCATAACGTACACTGGAGCTTCTGCTGTTAAAGCTGGATCAAATGCACACGGTGACAAAAGGAAAAGGCCAGCTTCCAAAAACAAGTAGGTGGCACTGTGCCAGTTGTCTTTCTCTGATGTAATTACTCTTTGACATTACACTCACTGTTCTCTCTCTCTCTCTCTCTCTCTCCAGGGCATCCAAAAATAACAAGAAAACCCCTAACGCCGCCGGTGATGCAGTTCAAGCTAATCCCCATGATTCCAATGAACCAAGACCGGTGGTTGCATTGAATGATTACAATGAGTACATAACTAATCTTCACATAGTTATCACATCTTTGCATTTCTGTTGTGTCCTTAATTACTAACTATTTTGAGATGTAGCTTGGTTATGATCGGTTGTGGATGTGCCCTTCAAAGCATAAAACAGAAATTTAGAGTCCCTATTTTTTTTTTTAAAGTAGTATTCTCCGCAGCCATTTAAGTATATGCCTACTTCAACAGATGCAGTTTGTTTCAAGCTGTGTTTATCCTATCAAATTGTCTACCTACCCCGCGTGCTGGAGTTTTTAGTTCTGCCAGTAATGCCATGCATTTCATTTATTCATGTTTGGTGAAATCTCTAGAATTAAATCTCGCCAGCACCTTGGTTTGTAGCATCGTTTTTGTTTAGGAAACAGATCATACCACTGAAGAACTAGTTAAGCCATGGCCATGTAGCATAATTACCTTATACACATCATTACTTTGGTACCACCCATTGTTACTTATAGGCATCTTCACAACTTTGTTAGTGCCCCTTTCCGTTAATTATGGGAACTGCTAATGCATACCTACTAGGCTACTTCTGTCCCATCTCCCATGTTGTAGCTGTTTGTCTTACATAGTTTTCCATATGACACTCTGTACTTCACAATGTTATTTGGATGGTTTCATGACCTGATTGAATCCGTCGCGTGATCTTTTTTCAGTCTTTATATTTTGTAATTACTGCTACTTTAGTTTTTCCGTTTTCATTTCACCTGAGTTACAGATTTGCTTGTATGAACCCTGCTTAGTGTGATCAGTTAATACTTAGTTGCGTATTGAACTGTTTGTTCATTCTAGATATGTCTCTCTTGCAGTCACATGATTACGTGTATGCTACTAGTTGTTTGCACTCTCATGAACAATTACTTGGCTGTAGACTGTAAGGGTCAAACATTCTACTTGTGATACGATACCGTCCAAAACAAATAATTTCAATTGTTCTTGATGAAACTAGGGATTTTCAAGTAGAATTTGGACGTGATGTTGCCTTTGCCACCACAGCTGGAGCTGTTTCCTCTGCTCCAGATGTCTTGAATCAAGAGAAGCTTGCTCTCATTGATAGCACAGAAAGGTAGTTATCTATTCAAGTTATGTCTTTTGTACTCCACAAAGTTTGTAAAAATTATAATTTTAACAGATGCCTGCATGGCTTTTGCAGGGAACCAACTGGGATTTTTGATGATGCAATCAATGCATATGATGGTTCTGAGATCATAATAGATCCTCCACAGGAGCTTACCAATAATCCTACTGTGTTCTGGGATGACATTATTAAAGGTGTTGGTCAAGAATTTGACAACGTGAAGGATTTCCGAGCTCAGTTGTGCAAGTACGCCATCGGGAAAGGATTCGTGTACCGGTTCATCAAGAATGAAACCACCCGTGTCACTGTAAAGTGTGTTGGGGATGGCTGTACCTGGCGATTGCATGCATCTGAGTCATCTCGTAACAAGAAGTTTGTTATCAAGAAAATGACTGATGAACACACGTGTGGAGGAGTAGGTGGAGAGGGTCAGCGACGAGCAACAAGGCAGTGGCTGACTACCATCATTAAGGAGAAACTTCGTGAGAACTCATTGCTCAAGCCGAAGGACCTTGTCAAGGAAATATATGAAGAATATGGAGTTCTGCTGACCTATTCACAGGTTTGGCGAGGTAGAGAAGTGGCGCAGAAGGAGATGTTTCATGTTATGAGGGAGACATTCGGCCATTTGCCCTGGTATCGGGATAGGCTTTTCCAGACCAACCCAGGAAGTTCACTTGAGTTGTCTCAAACAGTGGATACACGTCGTGTTTTTGTTGCGTTCCATGCTTCTTTGCATGGTTTTGCAAATGGGTGTAGGCCCCTCCTTTTTCTCGACAAGGTTCCGCTCAAAGCGACAAATGAGTACAAGTTGCTGGTTGCTGCTGCGGTTGATGCGGATGATGGTGTCTTTCCAGTGGCATTTAATGCGGTTGAAGATGACAACTATGATAGCTGGGTTTGGTTCTTGATGCAGCTGAGGATGGCTCTCCAATATCATAACTACCCATTCAATGCTATGACGTTCTTGTCCAATGGACAAAAGGGTCTGGATGCTGCTGTCCCACATGTGTTTGAAGATAGCCACCATGCCTTTTGTTTGCATCATATCATGGAGGAATTCAGAGGAGAACTGAAGAAGGGGCCGTGGTCGCAACAGATAAGAGATGTGATGGTAGAGGATTTTACTCGTGCAGCCCAAGCATGCAGCATTGATGAGTTTAATGCATCAATTGAGAGCATAAGGAATATATCCACTGAAGCTGCCGACTGGATCATTGCGAGTAAACCAGAGCATTGGTCAGATGCCTTCTTCACAGGCTGTCGGTATGACCACTTCTCCTCAAACATTGTTGATGCATTTAATAACTGGATACCGACAAAGAAGGAGGGGTCAATGGTGCTGATGATAGACTCTCTGAGAATAAAAATAACGGAGATAATGGAAGCGAGGCGTGAAGCCTGCAAGTCATGGGAAGGGCCTTTAACACCTTCCATGGATTACAAAGCACAGGATGAGATGTCGAAGGCTGGAAAGCTGAATGTGCTGTGCTCTTCTGAGACTGTGTTTGAAGTGCGGGGGAACGGTATTTTTGTTGTTAATCTTGCAAATTGGGAATGCACCTGTCGGAGGTGGCAACTTTCTGGCCTCCCTTGTATGCATGCAGTTGCTGTGTTTAACAGGATTGGGCGATCTTTCTACGACTACTGCTCAAAATTTTTTAGAATAGAGAGCTACCATTTGACATACTCAGGAACAATCTTCCCAATTCCTGACATGGATACCTTTGACTTCAGTGCTGGGGCAACGATCCCACCTCCCAAGCCACGGTCATCAGATAAACCGAGAAGGAAAAGGTTTAACCCCAACAAGATAACTACTCTTATACGGCTCTGTAGCAGGTGCAAGCAAGCAGGCCACAATAAGGCAACATGTGAAGCTCTTCTGTAGACAAAGCAACTCCTCATCTGCAGAATTATGTAGCAGGTATATCTTTTCTTTGGCCACAAATTTTCTCCAACCTCTTTCCTTGACCTATTCACTTAGGAATATCATGTTCCAAAGGGTCATTCTTGCTGGAAAAGTGACATCTCAAATAATTAATGGAAATCCTCAATGGTCAGAATATATTACTGTACAGAGAGCTCTACATTGACTCAAAAATCTATGTTGATAGGAGAAAGACTACTTTTGGTGACTGAACTATTGTCTCGGTTTAATTTTCACCCCAGCTCTAATGCCATTTAACTTGCGCTCTGAACTCCTAGAACCAGAGCAATCTACCCCCTAGTCCAACTCGAAGTGGAATTGTCCACCGGGCCATTCGATATGGCTTCTCCTTCTCCCCCTCCCTTTGTCTCTTTTCACTCCCATACTAAGCCCACATTCATGCAGAGAACATTGTGCTACTCTCATGATCCTTGTTACTGTCAAGCTATCAGGCTACGTACTTCAACGGCGGTGGATAGTAGCCCCTGGCCAGATCTGTGCGGTGGGCGGAGGGGCTAGATTTGGGCACCAACTGATCAGCTCTGTCGGGGAGATGACAACGATCGTGAAGGACGCATGGCCGCCTGAATTGACGGGGCAGTGAAGTGCTGGGATGATGAGAGAATGTGTTACTTCTTTCCTAGTGCCTGCTATGTGAGTCTGCTGCCTGGTAGGGGATGCGGTGGCAAAAATTATGATTTGTCAGCCACGCCACACAAAACTGCCCACAAAGCCAGTCTTGGTTGACCCGGTTTGAACAGCCTTGATAGTTGAACACATTAAAGATTGGAGTTCAAGATATGAGTTAAATCGAGGCAATAGTCAACGGATCAAAGACTCATAAGCTATGTCTTAGGGAGTATTAGATTGACGAAAACATTGCATAGCATTTATCAATTGTACTAGCCGTTTTTCTTTGGTAAAATCAATTTGGTTTTCTTGAATCTCTGAGTGCTTGTGAACCACTGGATTATATCGTTGGCATGCATCTTTTTTTCCCTCTCACGGTAGAATCCTACTGCTTAACTAACTGCTTTCCTCTGGTAGCATGGAGGATCATATATACTCATGAAAGGAATCTGGACTGACGTTTATCCGAACATGATTTTACCATTGCAGGTTCACTCAGAGGTCTCAGCGAAGAAGAGTTTATGGCGGTTCCTGCTGGGTGTAGATGGAAATGGGAGAGAACGAGACATCAAACGATATCATTTTGTTTATATGAAGGGGGTAGCACGAAGATCTTTAGCAATGGATTAGAGATGCTGATAAGGGGCTAGCTTTGGACAGTGTCAGCTCCGGAAAATAGAGTAAATGATGGTTAGCAGTCTATTTATAGCTGTAGGTTGTGGTGATAAGTAGTAGTGTTAAAAAGCTACGGTACGATGCAAGTCTAGTCATGATTATCATTGTTGTTGCAAGTCTATGTGAGAATGGTCTTTCTCATCTAGACTTTTAATAAGCAGCATGTACAGTTATCTTATCCAACCTGTCATGGTATACTCTCACGTCGTTTGTTTATGTATGTCGTCATTTGTTGCTCTGTATTCTATTGATGTATTGGAGCATCCAAGTTGTGCTTTCAAGATGTAACGTTCTGTTATGATAAAGACTGTATTCTTCATCAGTGTGTCTGCAGCAAGTGATGCGAAATGTTGTGCTTCTCTTGGCTGTCTCAGCAAGTTCTGACCCTGACGTGAGACAACGGACAGTGGTTCCATTGGAGACGGTGGTGGGGTTGGCGTCGGGTGGCGGTCCATGGATCCCGACTTGGCTATTCCTTTCCTTTCCCCAGCACAAACTTGAACTTCTTGCTCTAAAGAAGAGCAGAAACTAGAACTGAACATGCATTAGATATTGGTATATCTCTACTTGTTATCACATCACAGGGTAGTAGTCATTAACTCGAGTCATCTCGACAGCTCACTATGTAAATTGCAATCTTTCTTTGTATCGTTTTGTTTAGCCACCAGGAATTGCTAAATCAGGTAAGCCAACAACAAGAAAAGAAACGAAAAGAGGGTACAAGGTTTAAACTATATACACCAAATCAGCAAGGCAATACCCACCTTCTGACAAGTACTAGTAGCGTTTACCGCACTAGCATTGGCCTCACCAGTCTGTTTGCTGAAAGAGAAAATGGTTCTCGAGTTCAATAAAAAGAGTCAAAGACCGTGATGGCACGTCACTATTTTATCAAGGTAATAAACAACAACACTCTTTGATCAGGAGAACAATCAAATAACACATAACTGTTTGAAACCATGTTGTTTGCAAAGGGTACAAGGAGGCAGATTTCTAGCAAGAACACAATAGTTTTAGCATAGCGAGCAGATCCTATTTTACTTTCCAGTAGAGCAGCGCGTCCAGGTTGCAATCGAACCATGCCCATGGCAGGCACTACTTGGCCTTCACCTTTTCACTCTGCTGGATTGCTGCGCAGATCTTCTTCCAGCTCCTTGCGGCGATCAGTGTTGGTATCACAACCCATGAGCTGTTTGCACCGATGAAGTATGCCCAGAAGTAGAATGGACTGACCCAGAAGTTGAAGCCATCCAAGTAGGCGGTGATGAAGTAGACCAAGCATCCGTAGAGCTGACCCAGACATACAGTAAACTGAAGGATATGGCTGTAGGATTTCCGGGATGCAATCGCATAGCTACAAACAGCAAACTTGTGGTAAGATGAAATAAAATATACACCATCAAATTATAACAACCATGGACTAAAATTGTGTATTAACTATGTGAGATATAGACTTGAGACTAGACAAGAAGAATATGAGCTTTTTTTTGCAAAGATCCCATTGAAAATGTCAAGACGAGTGAGATACATCAGAGCTCTCGAGCTGAGTTCGCTAGAAATAGAACTACTTCCTTGTGTAGTTGTGTGGCCATGAGTTACGACTTATGGTTCAAACGAATTAATTTGGGACAAACTACAGAAAAGAGAACTCAAACGTGCACTGTAGATTTACTGACTATTGTCTGGAAAGAGCATAAATCTGTGAACCATACATTTTGTAAAATTAGGAGCAATAACTGAGTTACTGCGCTTATAGTTATACTAATAACTTTCGAAAGATCGCACACCAATATGTTTAATTATGTTATTTCTATGACCCTAGTATCCGGTCTAGATTTAGTCAAACGCTCAAACCATCATGATGCTTGTTTATTTCAGAGCCATCAAAAGTATCCACAAGAAAGCACATAAAAACACACTTTTCATTCATGAATTATCTAATTTGCAGGCAGTGCATTATCATTCCCGATTCATGCAAACAGCCAAATAGAACAGTAGTGTTAACACAGAACAAACTACTTGCGGATCTGAGCATACCCCCATGATCCAAATATGTGCTCTCTTGAAGCATCTACCAGTAGCACGTCAGATCAAATTATGAATTTCCATGAATTAACAGCATCAGATTATGAAGTTCCACAGATGTTAATTTGGAGATCAATGCTCTGTAATGGAGATCTGAGCCTTACACCTTAGTGAAAGCAAGGGTTTAGCAATCAAGTCAGCCTTTATTTCGGAGCAATTTCCGAAATAGTCTAAATTCTGGGTGAGGCTTAGTCTTAACCCCATTGCAGAAGCACGCTTGGTTGAACTTCACTAGCAAAAGCTAGCTAGAGAAGAGTGGCTCAGAATCAGAAATTGCACCGCAAGTACACTGCACAATGCAACTCTGCTTATCAAGGTCTCAAAAGATCATAAGACGAGGGAAGACATACACTGCAAGCAGCGAAGCAGGGCCTTCCAATACAGCCGTGATTCCTTCGACGGTGACGGTGGCGGTGTCCCTGGCGACGTATCTGGAGTCGCCTTTGCTGTACTCCTTCCCTGGACAATAACAGGAGAGACAGCGCGACCTCAAACCTCCACCTTGATTTGATCTTGAGCTAAAGTAACTAGGATAATGATACAGCGAGCGAGGTGGGAAGCCGGGGGAAGACTTACAGACTTCGTCGAAGAAATTGGGGTTGTTCTTGGAAAAGAAATCAGGGGTGAAGACGAAGGGCCCCTCGATGAGGATGTGGGTCAAGCCGGTGAACGCCCACCAGCACATGAGCAGGCGGTCGGCCTTGGATAGTCTGCGGCATCTTCCTGCGAGGCGACGGGATCTCGGGTCGGGAGAGGGAGGTGGAAGAAAGAAAGGAAGGATTTGGAAGAGGGGGGTTGGACTGTACCGGAGACCAGCCAGACGGCGAGGACGACGAAGAGGGAGGTGCCAAGGTAGGCAGCGAGGATATCGATCTGGGAGAGGCGCAGCGGCACGTAGCCCGGGAGGTTGAGCTCCGCCGGCGCGTAAGGGTGGGCGCCCATTGCCGCCGCCGTCTCGATCTGGAGCTGGAGAGCGATGAAACCAGAGAGAGTAGTCAACTGGAGTACTCAACTGGACAGGCTATTATTAGTACGTAGTCAAGTGGACCGTTTGAGCACCGTCCGATCTAAGCTCATCTCGCCTGCTGGCCAACGCTAGCCGTCGGTCGACCGTTACCGTTATGCCTTGCTTTTTTTTGCTAGCTAATACTTGTATTCAAACGAAAAGGGAACCATTACAAGGCCAGATACAAGCAAAGAAAAAATAAGGAGAAAACAGAGGACGCCGCTGCTGCGTCACGCCATCTTCAACCTCGAGAACCTCCAGCGCGCGCGACCTCCACCGCCGGAGACGACGAAGAAAGCAGCCGCCAGAAGCCCTCACCCAAGGAACGGAAGCACTCCTAGCCCGAAGGCGTTGAAGAGCCGCAGCAACCACCAGCTCCGACAAGCTGGATCTGAAGACGGTGATGGTCCATCGGCCGGGGACCTGCCCCAAGCACCTTCCGCCCCAGATCTGGGGCCAGCGCCACACCACCTCACCGGAGGTGGCCAGATCTTCCACCTGCACACCACACACCCACGCAGCAGCCGCCTCGCACCACCTCCTCCGGCCTCCTATACACCCGTCACCAGCCTGCCGCCGACGCCGGACAGAGCAGCGGCAGAGCGGAGACGCATCTGCAGCCTGGTAGCACCGTCGAAGACGACGCCGAGGAGGGGAAGCCGCAGAGCACCAAAAAGACGACGCCGACCACCCCGCCACAGCCGCGCCACCCAGAAGCCCTTTATCTACACGTCGGAGCGCAGATCCGGGGATTCCCCACCCTCCCGCCGCCGGAGCGGCCGGCGGAGGGTGAGGAATCCCGCAGATACGCAGGCGGCCGCCGGGAGAAACCGAGTCGCCTCCGATTCACCTCTTAGCACTGTAGAGAGAGGACGTTTCCAGAAATTGTGCGGATGTTCCTTCTTGAAATAAGACAATCTAGCCCTTCTACGCACCGTTATGCCTTGCTTGTTACTAGAGGTTTTGAGCTATCTTGGAGTGGCTCAGTTCAGACAAACACAGGTTAAATAGTGAATTACTTCTTCTGTTTCTAAATATAAGATGTTTTAGCACTAATTCATTTGTATATACATGTATCTAGACACACTTTAGTGTATTTATTCACTCACTTTAGCTTGCATCTAGTCAACAAGTAAAGTGGCTAAAACATCTTATATTCGGAGTGAGTACATAACAATTTGGCCCATTTGTTGTGAATTCTCAAAATTGTGATCAACGTGTATGCTACAAGGCTTTCGCAGCCCATCGAATTATCGGACCTACACAGACTACCTATATTAATGGTAGGTTTATTCATGATGTCACTAGTAGGAAAAGGTCTATAGGTAAGCCAAATAGCCGTGACGCACCACTGCGCCATGGGTAAGCACTTAGCCGTGGCGCACGGTCTGGCGTGCTGCGCCACGGCTAAGCTGGAACCTGAATGGCTGGGGTGCGCAGTCATAACCGTGGCGCACCGGAAAAGTCGTACGCCACGTCAAACTACGTGCCCATGACGCACCCGTCCTCTATACGCCATGAGTATATGTGACCACTTTTTCTTTTTTTCCGTCGCGGCTCTCAGATCCAATCTCTCAGATCCAGTTCACCTACTACAAACCATAGCCACACAAGTCTACCTTATCTAGTTCGCTCCCCGCGTCTCTCGTCCCCGCGGTCTACCTCCCCCGCGTCTCTCTCCCTCCCTCCCTCCCTGTGCCCTTCCTTCTCTCACACAGCCGTGCCGGCGACCCCCGCGATGGAGACGCATCCATGCCGTTCGACCATGGCAGCCAGAGGAGGAGGGCACCCGCGGTCCAGCCGGAGCCGTGTTGACCCCCGCGAGCTCCTCCGCGCGCGGCCACCGCGATGGCGGCCAGAGGAGTCGGAGCAGCCGGACCCCATGGTGCGGAGCTCCTCCGCGTGCGTCCACCGCGACGGCGGCCGGAGGAGCCGGAGCCGTCGACCCTGGTGCAGAACTCTCGTGCGTCCATGGTCGGCCGAGGTCGTGGACGAGGCCCCCCCCCCCCCCCC
>QRDG01000284.1:33986-100531 GCA_012064385.1 Puccinellia tenuiflora | reverse complement strand
GTTACCCAATCCTGCGAAAGCACGATCGGCCTGATCTAAAAGATCTAGTTCTTCCTGCAATCGAGAAACAAGTAAGAACCAATTATGCAATCAAGAATTGCGGATGGAAGATGAACTTTATTGATGAAGTTGGGATCTTGCAAGTGCGTAGTACAGGAGGTCTAGCCAACACTCGTGCCTATGGCGAAGACTAGAAAAAGCTGAGTTCTTTTTAACTAAACAAAATCCGAGTCTAAACGATGACCTAAGCGGGGTATATAAGGAGGAGAGAAAGGGATTTCGGCCAACCAAGGGATGGTGGCCGAATCCAACCCTAAGTGGACTTTACTTCCTCCATACGGACTCTAAAAACGCACTAAAAAGTCTGACTCGAAATTACATGGGCCCTGGCCCAAAAATAAAGGTGGCGCAGCACCATATGGAACTATGGACGAAAATAAGAAGTATAGGCCATGAATATTTCGTCCAAGTCTTCAATCATCATATTTCTCCATTGGTGGTATAATCATCTCCATCATGAGCACTCCTGCTGCCATCTCCTTGCACGTACATGCTCCATAGCTTGTCCCTCGCATCCATGCTTGGTCCATCATTCCTAAGAGAGACAAACACATCTAATTTAGGCAGCATCATATTCTCATGTATATTAGGAGTAGCTTGTAAAAACGAAAGTACCTGTTGATTAAGTTGTCGTGCACGAGCTCTAGTGATAGGTCCTTGTAATGGAGATGGTGTAGTAGCTGCGGTTGCATCTACAGTAGGGATGTCCTCATCACTGGTGATGTAGCCCCACATGTGCACAACACCATGGCCTCTCGTGTCCTCCCACTGTACCCCTTCGTTGCTAGACTATAAATACCTCCCACCTCCCTCAGATCTAGGGTTAGACAAAGAATAGAACTTTGAGCTTTGCTCCTACCTTCCCTTTGTGGAATTCATGGCCACACTAGACTTGCCTAGGTGATGTACAAGGCCCCTCTTTGTGTATGGTCTCTCATAAGTATGATTCTACCTTTGGGTCTCTCGTGCTTGTGATTCTACCGTTCGCTCACCAATCTCTCCCGAAGATTCTACCTCGCGGTCTCTCTTTGGGATTCTATTGGTCCGGTTCATCCTACCGGTGAGGGAAAAGGAACTCCAAGGGTAAGTCCTTCTTGCGGTTGCGATCCGAGTCGGTCTCCTGTTTATCTTTGTGTTTTCCCCTTTTGGTTCTTCGCGTTCACCGCTTGCCACCCGTCTATCCGTGAAGATCGGGCCACGAGCTACACCATATGGTATCAGAAGCTTTGGTTGCCACGGATTAGACCGTTGATTTGCCACTTTTTCCACCAAAAATTTTTCTTCTTCTTGCCCAATTTCGAAAATCCACACCAAAAATAGCCTCACGCAATTTTGGACCGATCTATCGTTTGGGTGCGTTTTTGGTAGTTTTGATCCACGGATCTATCACCTAAGGACCCCCTTCCACCTTCTATTACGTCACTTTTAGCCAATTTTGCCCAGAAATTGAAGGATTTGGAGGATTTGCGAATTTTCTCATTTTCAAGTTCGTCATCGACTTTGGAAGGTATAACTTGCGACAAAACCCCATCCTCTTCGCGATCTAATCCCATAGGAGCTAGCTCCCGTCAATTGCAGGCATTGTACAAGTGCGACACTAAGTGAGTGCATGTCTTGTAGTGAACCTTACCATCGTCTAGTAGTCTCGGCTCATGCAAAAAATCCATAAAAAAATGAGTCGAGGTCCTACAATCTTAGTCTTGCAAGCTCCGAAAGATCAAGAGTGTTGAGAAAGAGTGAGTGCGCATTTGTGCAAATCGGGTGCCCTTCGAAGCAATAGAGCTAGTTGTCCTTCGAGCGGTGTTGCGACATGAGCATAGTCTTCATTAGGTCCTTTTGCTCACCCCTATAGTCGCATCACCCACATTCATCTCCACGTGTGTGTTCCGTTGTCGGTTCGTGGCCCACCCTTGGCCAGCTTCCTCCGCCGGCGCGGCCCCCGCCGCTGGATGCCTCCTCCCTTGCGCGCGCCCCGCCGCCTGCTGCCTCCCCTACGCCCGCCCCGCAGCTGGGCTGCCTCCCCTGAGCGCTCCCCGCCGCCTTCTGCCTCCCCGCCGCCGATGGCTGCCTCCCGTGCGCGCCCCTTCGAGCGACCTCCACCTCCGCGCTCCCTTGGGCATGGTGGCACCGTCGGTAGTTTGCCGAGCCTACGCCGGCAGCCCAGTTCCCACGATCGGGGAGTCCACCCGAGCATCCCATCAGCTCCACCTCCACTTCGCGTGTTCCTCTGAATTTCTTCGGTTCGGGCCTCCTGCTCCCACTCGTTGTTTCTGTGTGTAATGGAGAAAAAAAGGTGCAGCAAAGATGTGTCGCTGTCGTATGTGCAGTCCAGATTCTAGATACTGAATCTCATGTACAGTTTAGAATTGTGCAGTTCAGATAGAGAGAAGAAATAGTTCGACCGGTCACAACGAAGTTCATTTCTCGTAATCTTTGTAGTTCACTTATTTAGTCATTGAAGTTCAAACTGTCACGTCCATGTCGTCGAAGTTCGCTCTCCAAAATTTAGAAGTTCATATACCAAATCCGTTGAAGTCCACCAAACAACAGTAAGGAAAAAACAGAAGTTCATTTTTGTCAAAAGTTCACTTTATTTATTTTGATCGGTTCGGTTTCTTCTTCCGTGAATTTCAGTTCATCCCTAACATATAAATGACGTATAAGGATGTGAAATGAACTTTGGAAAACATTGCGAAAAATCAAATAAAGTCAAAACCGTGACATAGTATGTGCGTCTAATTCTCCGTGAGGAAGTTCACTTACGTGTCCCGTAAAAGTTCACTTTCATGACGAGGGAAGTTCAGAAATGGTTCGAGTATGAAAATCAAACAGGTAAAAAAATGAAACAAGTAAAAAACATGACGTAACACATGCATCTGGTGCTCTGTGAAGAAGTTCACATACATGTTGGAAAGAAGTTCAGTGTTGTGAAGTGGGAAGTTCAGAAGTGGTTCCAGAATAGCTATTCTAGAACCGGTTCCAGAATAGCAGACCTATATATATATATATACTTCTACGTGTACGTACTCCCATATTCAGTATACCTCACGTACGAGCGTATTATACCTTATTATTATTTTTTATATACCTCATTAATTATTCTAAGATACCTCAATGCAAGTTGTATGAAAAAAATATCATCGGAGTCCCCGGTTTTTTTAATACACCACTTTTACGTACAGAAAAGTAGTATATGTGCAAATAATATAAAATATGTAGATTTATATGAAATTTTCCACATGACTCACTTTGGGGTATCTAGTATTCAATGATGAAGTATATTGAAAATGATAAAGAGGTATATTTAGTTCTTATATGTGGTATATTGTATGTGGGAGTACGTACACCCAGGAGTACATAACCATTTTAACATAAACAGGAAACTATTCGTGTTAACGGCCGAACCGACCGGAAAAAAACAGCCCCACCGAAAACCACCTCTCCTACCTTATCCCTTCTATGCACGCACGCTCGACACCCATCGCGCTCCTCCCGGCAGCTGGCGTGCCGCCTCCCCACCTCCTGCCGGGCGTGCCGCCTCCCCACCTCCTGCCGGGCGTGCCGCCCACCACCTCATGCGGAGAGCGCCGTCCACCACCTCCCGCGGATAGCGCCTCCTCCATCTCCTGCTTGGCGCGCCGACCCTCCACCTCCCGTCGGGCGCGCCGCCTTCCCACCCCCCGTCGAGCACGCCGGCCCTCCATCTCCTGCTTGGCGCGCCGCCCCCACCCCGGGAGGTCGAGCTCCTGCACCGCCGCCGTCCCCCCGGAGATCGAGGCTCCCTCACCGCCGCCGTCTCGGAAGGTCGAGGCCCCGCACCACCGCCGCCTCGGGAGGTCACGGCCCACTCAACGCCGCCGCCCCTAGGAGGTCACGGCCCACTCGCGCAGCCCCGGGCTTCCTACCGCGCTGAAGACGGCTCCAGCACGCCGACCCTAGCCCCTTCCTCCTCAACGCCGGCCACGAGCAAGCGGCCGCGCCTGCCCCTTCCTCCCCAGTGCGAGCGTTGTGCCCGTCCTGCTTGCTAGCACGACTCGTCGTCCTTTTTAAAGAATTCACTTTAAAAAGTTTATTTGGAAGTTCACTCAAAAGGCTTTAGAAGGCCACTATTATTTCTGAAGTTCACTTCGAACTCGCCGAAAAAATCAATTTGTCAATGATAATTTACCTTTTGTCAAAATTGCATTCTAGACATGTTAGAAGTTCGCTTAGAAACGCGCACAAGTTCACTTTGTAATAAACAGAAGTTCAGTTTAAAGATAAAAAACAAGGAAAAAACGGGAATTTCGAAAAATAGAAATGTGTACATTCAAAACTGCTCATAAACCATAAGGTATTTTGAAAAATGGTTAGAGATAACAAAGTTGCGCCTTTTCCATACCTTTCTAACGCCGTATCATTTGCATCAATCGGACCAACGGTTTGAAAATTACAATCAAAATAAAATGGAAAAACGGACAAGTTCACTGTTCACATCGTTCTAGAAAAAAAGAAGTTCATTTTATCTTAATTCGGAAGTTCAGATCATCTGCACTGTTTTTGTAAAATGAAGTTCACATGTGATGAATTTTAGAAGTTCACCGTATACAAAAAACCTCACTTTAAAAAATAATAGGAAACGGAAGTTCAGTTAAATAGCTTTAGTAGTCCACTTCGGATTCTTTGGAAGTCCAGAAAAAACGAGAATTCTAAAACAACAGAATTATGTATATTTAAAACTTCTCTTAAACCGTAAGGAATTTCGAAAAAATGCGTGAGATAACAAAGTTGCGGATTTTTCATAGCTTTCCAACGGCATATCATTTGCATCAATCCGATAAATGGTTTGAAAATGGCGATCAAAATACGGTACGGTCGCGAAAATAGTGTTAGTATATTTGAAATTCTTTAAAAACCGTAACTAATTTTGAAAACCTTTGAAAATGAAAAAGTTTCTTAATTTCCATAGCTATCCAACGGTATATCGCATGCATCATTCCGACAAGCGGATCAAAAATCGCACTAGAAAATTTTCCCGTGAAGGTGGAGAATCAGTGTGTTGCGTCTCGAAGTTCACATACTTATATACTGAAAGTTCACTCAGCAGTGCCGCCGAAGTTCACTTGATTGCCTGTTTAGCAACTGTCTCGGTAACCTTTGTGGACCTTCTCACACATGTCATGTGAACCTTCAGACGAAACATGAACTGAACATTTTTCGTCAAATGAATTTTATCCTGAACTTTTTTTCTGAACGAGGAGAACTTTTTTTCTGAACTGCACGTGAACTTCTTTTCTGTACGAAGTGAACTTTTTTTCAGAACATAGTGAACTTTTTCCTGACACTTTTTTTCCTAACAAAGTGAACTTTTTTTCGAGCGAAGTGAACTTTTTTTCTGAACTTTTTTTTCCGAAACTTTTTTCTGAATTAAATGAACTTTTTTTGAATGAAGTGAACTTTTTTTCTAAACGAAGTAAACTTTTTTTCCGAACGAGGTGAACTTTTTTTCGAACGAAGTGAAATTTGTTCTTGAACTTTTTATTAGACGAGGCGAACTTTTTTTTTTAATCTGCACACAAACTTTTTTTTTAACGAAGTGAACATTTTTTCCAGGCCATGTGAACTTTGTTTCTGGGGCGAAGTGAACTTTTATTTCCGAGCTTGTTTATCCATGTCTATACTAGTGTGAATTATGTTTCAGTGCAAAGTGAACTTTTTTTACTAAGCTTGTCTGAAATCCAATGCGAACTTTGTTTCGGAGTAAAGTGAACTCTTTTTACCGAGTTTTTTTCCTAGAAGTTGAAGTGAACTTTAAAAAAATAGTGGACTTTCAAAAACAAAGGACTTCATCGGTGGATGAAGTGAACTGCAAAAAAGTAGTTGAAAACTTCAAAAAATTATCAAGTGAATCTTCATTTAAACTTTATGGGTCTCAGGTCTGTAATTAATGTGAACTTTATTTCTGGGCAAAATGAACTTTATCAAATGCGAACTTTGTTTCTGGGCAAAATGAACTTTCTTTACGGAGCTTGTTCATCCATTTCTATACCTGCAGCAATTTTTTTACAGGAGCAGAGCAGTTCACGGCGCTCACTCTAGTTCTCCAGCGAGAAGAGCAGTTCCAACAGCCCAAAATCACCGGCAGTCGCATCAGGGTCATATGAAAAAAGCTCGCATCACGGCAAAAAAAAAGGTCGGATCATGGCCTGAAGCAGTCCACACGGGAGCTACGCGCGGCGGTCATGGTGTAGGGGTCGTTGCATAGAAAACAAAAATTTTCCTACGAAACAAGCGGACGAAACCCCACGATCTAGATCTATTAGACAAAGGTAGCGAAGATGAGATCCAATCTCTTACCCTCTAAGAACGAACAAAGCCTTTTGTCGATGCAGGGGTTGGTCTGTCGATCCCCGCAACTAGACTCATCTAGTTGCGAGGAGATGTATTATCCACGCGATCCAAGATCCAATCCGATGGAGCACCGCATGAGCAGCACCAACGTGGTATCCACACGTACGGCTCGATGTAGACTCCGCCTTCTTGATCCCGCAAGCAAGGAGGGAGTGGCTAGATAGATCTCGGCACCACGACGGTTGTGGTGGCGTTGATGGTGTAGATCTCCACGAGCAGGGCTTCGCCAAGCCAAGCAAGAGGAGGAGGGAGAGGAGGAGGCGCAGCAGCCCCTAGGGCTAGGGGGTTGTGTGGCTAGGTGGAGGAGTGGAGGCGGCAGCCCTCCGGGGAGGGGTGGCGCAGGAGGTGAAGCGGCTAGGGCAGGGGGCGGCGGCCAGGTGGAGGAGATCAAGGGAGGGTGCGGCTGGCCTCCTTGGTCCTCCTTATATAGGAGGCCAAGGGATGCGCCCCTATCTCCCTCTAGGGCCGGCGGCTGGGGTGCCTTGGCCCCCAAGCCAGCCGTCCTAGGGTTAGGGTTGGCCGGCCCCCTTTTTTGGGCTTAGCCCTAGCCCGCATGGGCCTTTATGGCCAGGTGGTGCGGCTGGCCCATGAGGCCACTACACCACCCCATAATTCCATGTGGGCCCCAAACACCTGTGGGCCCCACTTCTAGACTCCTCTAGAACCTTCTCGAATATTCCGGTACTCTACCGTAAAATTCCTGAACCTTTTCGATACCTCCGGAAACCACTTTCCTTATGTGAATCTTATTCTCCGGAGATTCTTAATCTCGTATATGATTCCCTTTGTCTCACCGATATTTAACTTGCCCGAGATATGATCGTCGATATCTCCATATCTAGTTTCATCTCGTTACCTGGCAAGTTCTCTTTACTCGTCCATAATATAGGATCTCTATGATTAACACTTAATCACATGGTTGCAACCTTTTCTGATGCTATATTACCGAGAGGGCCCAGAGATATCTTTTCCATCATAAGGAAGGACAAATCCCACTCTTGATTCATGTCACCCAACAAATACCATCGGAGATACCTGAAAGCCAACTTTATAATCACCTAGTTACAAAGTGACGGTTGATGTCCACAAAGCATTCCTCCGGTAAACGGGAGTGACATAATCTCATGGTCTAAGGAAACTATACTTGGCATATACAAAAGTGTTGACAATGAAACTGTATGACATGATCAATTGCAACTCTTTATTATCGGGTCTTGTCCATCACATCATTACTCCTAATGATATGACTCCGTTATCAAGTGACTATAACAAGTCCATGGTTAGGAAACTCTAACCATCTCTTGACTAACGAACTAGTCCGGTAGAGGCTTACTAGGGACACCTGTTTGTTTATATTCCACACATGTTTTATGTTTCCAATTAATACAATTATAGCATGGATAATAAACTATTATCATAAACATGAATATGCTAATAAACCATTTTATTATTGCCTCTAGGGCATATTCCCAACAGTCTCCCACTTGCACTAGAGTCAATAATCTAGTTTACATTTTCTCGATCCAACACTCATGGTGTCTAACATTCATGGAGTCTCAGTGCTGATCATGTTTGCTCGTGGAAGAGGTTATATCCACGTTCTGTACTATACAGTTCTTTATGTTCTTTGCAAAACATTAATGTCACCTAAGTTGACATTACTTTATCATCGCTTGATAAACCTCCTATCATCGCATGATAAACCTCATCATCATATGACGAATATAATATATTTGGTTACAGAGTGAGACTTTCGTTTCCTTTTTATGCCTACATGACGTATGGTCAGTCAAAAGAACTTTCACATAGCATGTGCACACGGAACTCACTCAATCTTGAAACAAAATTTCTCAAACCACAATATTATACCTTTTAATCCTTGAATTAATCATATACTCCTATATATTGTAGACTCACAAATCGACAGTGCTATACTTTTCACTTCGATATTTCCGATCATGCTTTCGCTGCGCTTCTGCCTTTATGAGATTTCCAATCTAGTTTGGTGTCATGACTTCAACCAAGTCTACCAATCTCTAGATTCAATTATCTCATCTCCATGTTGAAATGACTCCTCATTTCTAACACGTTCTTCTAACCAAGAACTTGGGTCACATTTCGTCAACTACAAAACTATGGTTCTTATATGTTTAGACCTATGAACAATTCATAGTGAATACTAACATATCCTCCAACCATTATTTTGTATCAAAAATAAACTTTATGTTTCACCTATCTTTAACAAGTAATGAATACTTCTTCACTTGTTTCATTTTGAACTCCTTCAAAAAATTTAGGCTAAACATCCTGACTCATTTATCGACAAAATACACATCTATCTCCATAGATATTTGACATTCAAATTAACTTCACAAGTTATACATTTGGTTCCTGAAATATTTACAACATTTATGAAATCTCCATTTCACACAAACAAGATGTTGTAAATTCCCACTCAAATATACACCATACACATATTAAATTGTGAAACCACTTTGGCTCCCACTCAGAAATATGTTATCCTTATATTTGACCATGATTAACTAGCTCCCACTCAAACATATATCACCACATATTTTGATCATGGAAAAATAGTTTTTGCTCTAACTTGATATATGTCTCCACATATTTCAATTAGATCCCACTCCGTTTCTTATGCACTTTCTCGATATTTTGGACACCTCCAAAATTCTTAATTAACTCTTAAAATTCGAGAACTCATATACGAAATGCTAGTACTTTGCTAGCTTTAAGTTTTATTTATTCTCTACAAAACCCCTTTTGAGGAATAAATATGTGAAACATCACTTTCACAAAATCAAGTAACAATTACTTTGTGATTTAAACTTAACATAGGATGACTCTTAGTCATTTTCGTATTTAAGGCTTCTATTTCTTCTTTGTAGTTTCATAGGTATGTCTTGTTTCTCAAACATGACAAGTAAATCATGAATATTATTTTGTAACCTGACAAAACTTTAATATTCTTGAATCCCACTCATTTAGACAAGCTAAACCGAAATTCAATGATCACCATCGTTAATTCCTTCATGTGTCAAGTTTTAACCAACAGAGCACTTTACATATGTGCCACTTGATACATAAACAAGCAAGGTTTCAGCTTTTCGATTTATTCCATCAATTCTTTTATCAATGAAACCTTTTCATGATAAACCACTAAAATACTTAGCACAACCAACAAATTGGTTTGCCCCTTTTAGTCTCATATTGTGGAATCACATTCATAGTCATACTTATGAATATACTACAACATTATTCGCAATAGTCTCTAATTATCTCATAATTAATGAAACCACCTTTTCTCATAACTCATATGAAAAATACATGCGAATCATACATAGACCCTTATTTCTAAACAGAGTGTTTATCAAATAAATCTAAATGCTATTATTAAAACCCCGAAATAAAACCCTTCTTTGAGACCACACAATATCAAATAGTGTGTGATTACAATATCTTAGGACATATCAAACGCCTTTGAAATATTCTAAACATTGTAATTTGTGATAACACTTCTCACAAGTCCACATACTAGCATATAACTCAAATATTTTGTCTCTTTTGATCAAATCATAAAGACTCAATTTTCTTGTTAACTTAATATCCTAAACTCCAGAATTTTATTTTATCTCATCAAATATCATAACTCGAATAAATACACCTATTTAATCATTTCATTTATGATGGAGTACACAAAATAATGACATTTAATATTCGCTGAAAATACAACCAACACTTGTGTTTATTTTCGGAAACTCATGGCACCTTTCCAAAGGGTGGCATTTTAGTCATACTCCTTCAATAAGGCGCATCGATAAAACATCAAAATGTTTATTCAATATTTAGCACGACTAAAACAATTGTCATTATTAAGTTTTGGATATTTTAGTATGTTCACATATTTTATAAATGTTTAACTAATCATTGTTTAGATTAAACTAAGGACAATAATCTCATAATTGAAACGTGATCACCAAAAAGAATTATTCATGAAAATAGAACAACCACTTGTCTTTAACATGAATAACCGTCTCACAAACCGAGACACACTAATTTAAAGATCACACTTAATTCGATTACAAAACTCATTCAAATCCTCTAATCAAAAACGATAAATGTAGAAGTAGATCGTTGCCAGCATCAACTCCTTGATTGCCATCATTCCGCAACGTCTTCCCATATCCTTTATGCAAATCTCAAGCAGCAGGTTCTGTTTTCATAAAACAGAATGAGTATCAAATACTTATCGAAACCGCCACAATTGCAATTTGGACTTAAACACTTATAACTTGTATATCACTATATACTTTCTGCATTGTCAACTTCTCTTGATATGGGTTCCACTTTGACATGACGCAGCCGAGACACAAATTCATAGAAAGTGATCAAATTCCTTCCTATGACATAGTCTCCGACATAATTCTTGAAGCTGGGGAGAAGCTATCGTAGCACCCCATCTATCGCGAAATCGTCATTCATCTCGTGGTTCCAAACAAGCACTAGACGATGATGTATCTCATGCATTATCCTCAGGTGTTGTTCCAAGCAAATGTTCTCTTCCATCTTGAGTGAAAGAAAACCGTTCAGACATTCGAACCTTACAATTCTAACTTGTGCTGAAAATCTATTTTTCAGCTTACCAACAATCTCCATTGCAGTCAAGTTCTTGAATTGTCTATTTAGGTCAGAATTCATGAAGGTGCACATCATCCACTTGGCTTTCAAGTAGGTGGCTCAAAACCACTCCATGTACTCTTCATAGCTTGCAGAAATATTCGGGTTTATCTCCTATTGGTTCTTCCAACAAGTTAAGCAAGTCATTGGCATGTAGGACCTCACACAAAAGCAGGTACCATTCGATAAAGTTTGACCCATCTAGACGCAGCTCCTCGGCCATGAAAAGATGACCATAGTCGGCCATGATCTACAAGGATTTTTGCAAAGACATCTTAGGACTTTTGTTTATGATAATTTTAGTTCATCTTAATCAAAATTACTGCATGAACTCCCACTAAACTCAACATCTCTCTGGTTGGTTAGTGACACACGATCCAAATCCACTACACCACAACCGATCATCACGTGAGATGATGTAGCTTCAAAGGTGAACATCACCATGTTGATCATATCGTCCATATGACTCGTGTTTAACCTTTCGGTTCTTGTGTTCTGAGGCCATGTATGTACATGCTAGGCTCGTCAAGGAAACCGTAGTATTTTTGCGTGTGTAAATATGGCTTACATATGTGGACGTTGAATCTATCACACTCGATCACCACGTGGTGTCTCAAAACGATGAAATTTTGCAACGGTGCATACTAGGGGAGAACACATCTTGATATTAACGAGAGAGATCACCTTATCATGCTACCGTCGTGATCACATCTAAGCATAAACATTAAGGTGCATAAAAGGATTAACATCACATGCAATTCAAAAATTGTGATATGATATGACCTTTCTTCTTGTGCCTTTGATCTCCATCTCCAAAGCACCGGCATGATCTCCATCACCGGCATGATCTCCATCATTCTGGCGCCATCACCATGGTTGCCCACCAACTATTGCAACTACAACTAATGCTATTCTTAGCAATAAAGTAAAGCAATTACATGGTGATTCAATGACACGCAGGTCACATAAAATAATAGACAACCATATGGCTCCTGCCGGTTGCCGTACTCATCGACGTGCAAGTCGTGAAAGATTAAAAACATGATCATTGCATACATTATCACAAATCACACATTGGCCATACCACATCACATGACCCCTGCAAAAACAAGTTAGACGTCCTCTACTTTGTTTATGCAATTTTTACGTGGCTTGGGTCAACGAGATAGAACTGTTCTAATCTACGCAAAACAACAATGGTGATATAGTAGTGCGGCTTTTTTGGGCTTAGCCCTAGCGCGCATGGGCCTTTATGGCCAGGTGGTGCGGCTGGCCCATGAGGCCACTGCACCACCCCATAATTCCATGTGGGACCCAAACACCTGTGGGCCCCACTTCTAGACTCCTCTAGAACCTTCTTGAATATTCCGGTACTCTACCGTAAATTCTCGAACCTTTTCGATACCTCCGGAAACCACTTTCCTTATATGAATCTTATTCTCCGAACCCTTCCGGAACTCCTCGTGACGTCTGGGATCCTATCTGAGACTCCGAATCACCATTCGTTCATACCATTAAATATCTCATCGCTAACCCTAGCTACATCGGAGCGTTAAGTGTGTGACCCTACGGGTTGGAGAACATGCAGACATGATTAGATCAATAATCAATAGCAGGACCGGGATGCCCATATTGACTCCTGCATGTTCAACGAAGTTCCTTATCGATTGAACCATGATGCCGGAGATTCTTAATCTCATATACGATTCCCTTTGTCTCACCGATATTTAACTTGCCCGAGATATGATCGTCGATATCTCCATATCTAGTTTCATCTCGTTACCCTGGCAAGTTCTCTTTACTCATCCATAATATAGGATCTCCGTGATTAACACTTAATCACATGGTTGCAAACTTTTCTGATGCTATATTACCGAGAGGGCCCAGAGATATATTTTCCATCACAAGGAAGGACAAATCCCACTCTTGATTCATGTCACCCAACAAATACTATCGGAGATACCTGAAAGCCACCTTTATAATCACCCAGTTACGAAGTGACGTTTGATGTCCACAAAGCATTCCTCCGGTAAACGGGAGTGACTTAATCTCATGGTCTAAGGAAACTATACTTGGCATATACAAAGCGTTGTAACAGCCCCAGCTTGGTAATGAAAAATACGAAGAATTTTTCCACTTTTTGCATTCTTGTTTGCATCATGGCATCCATATGAATTATCCTTTCCTAATAAACAAACCTATGCAAGCATTTGAAATGGGGAAGCCCAACCTTCCAAAACCTCCAACCCAAATGCAATGCCCAACTTGACAACAAACTAAATGAACTTCCAAATTGTTTAGGAAGTTCCAAGTTTGCATTTTATAACCAATTCTCAATTTCTAAATATTGTCAAAGAAGAAATGAATATGAGAATCCAAAATTGGTTCAATTCAATTCTATTATTGAACCCAAGCTAAACTTTCCAAAAATTCAAACTAAAATCATGGGGAGCTTAAATTTTATTCTGAGAGCCTCTATGAATATTTTCATTATTTTTGGAAATGCTTAATTGCTCCAAATAATTACATTTTGGAAATTATCAAAAAATACTTATAATTAAAATCTATGAACAAATGTTGTCCAAACATTTTGTTTTGGACCACCAAATTTTGTGGAGGTTCTAAAGGTTAAAGGGAGCCTATATGAATTTTTGCACATTTTATAAAAATGTCCTAGTGTCTCAATTAAATCTCTGAAGTCTGCTGTTGGACCATTTTGCAATTAAACTAAAAGTTGCCAAGGGGTTCTCTGGGAATTGTCGTTCTCCTCCACAGTGCTCCCGGCACTGGCGCCATGCCGGGGCGCCCATGCCGCCGTGGCTTCGCTGCACGCTCGATGCCGTGGCCCCCTGGTGGTCAAAGACGCACGCCCACGACGCCGACGACCTCACCTGCTCCCTTTTTCTTCCCCTGCTCTCCCGTTCCCCTCTTTGTTTCTCTCCCGCGACCGACGCCGCCCACTGCCGCTCGCCGCCGCATCGCCGTCATACAGGGCCGTCCCGAGCTAATCGCCGCCAATAGAAAGCTTTCCCGCGTCCTCCTCTCCCTCCCGTTGCAAGAAATCGGGCCAGGATCGTCTGCCTCGACGCCGGCATCCTCGACCCCGCCCGCACCCTGCCGAGCTCCGCCGGCCGAATCCGTCGACGCCGGCCACCCCCCTTGCCACGCCGACCACGCATACGTGCTCGGGGTGAGCTCCGCCTCCTTTTGGCCCTCTCCCGCGCCCCTTTAGCTCTCTCTCACCGTCGATTAGCCGGCGTCACCGCCGCGCCCCGCCGTTGCCGTGCGCCGGCCTGGACCCCGGCCTGTCCGGCCTGAGGCCGGATGGCTCGGGCCAGTGCCCAGCCTGGACGCCCGGCCTGGGCTCAGCTTGGGCCGGCACAAGGCCGGTGGCTTCGGCCACCCCACCCCCCCCCCCCCCCGACCACCTAGTCCAGCCTGGGCCGGCCAAAGGCCGATGCCTTCGGGCTGGTGGCCGGCCTGCAGCCCGGCCTGGCCGGCACAAGGCCGACCTGTCTGGGAAATTGTTTTCCCTTTTTGAAAATAAAATCAAATTGAATAAGTGATATCTTTTTAAATAATGATCCAAATTTGAAAAATCAAATATCAAATTGTTCAGCAAAACAAAACCTATCTGTTGGTAGCATTGCCATGCCCTTTTGAGTAAATAATTTTGCCTTTACTTAAGAATTCCTAAAATGGTGTAAATAATACCTAAATTGGAAAAACTCATATCTTGCGAAATAATTAACCAAAATTGGAGAATAAAATATCAAAGCGATCAACATGTCAATTACTATCAAACCATGCTAATCTCACATCATGATTACAAATATTATTTGATGTTATCCTTTAATTGATTAAATGAATTAAATCCAATTAATTATTTAATTCACTATTTATTCTTCAGTACTCAGAAAATTACAAATACGGTACCAAAATGATCGGAAGGACAAACCCTATCCATTTCATATCATGTTCATGCATATTTGAGCCACTTCTCTAATAAAGTAATAGTATATAAATAATGTGGTCACTAAGACAAATATGGGGTTGTTTCCAAATAATTACACTAATTATTTGGCTTTCCATTTAATTTTGCTATTTAAATTATATGGTGATACCTATGCATAAACTTGTCATGTCATCATGTGATTGTGCATTGCACCTTGACTTCATGTGATTTACTTGTTCCTTTGTTATTATTTTGGGTATCGATAGATTCCGGAGTCGAGGGTCCCTCTACCTACCTCGACGAGCCGTACTACACGCCCGGCAGCAAGGCAAGAGATAACCTAACCTTCTTGGCATTCTAGCATCCTATTGATTTATAAAACTTATTTTATCCACCATAATATTGCATGCGATTCCCATGTCACTTTTGATCGAGATGTAGAGTATCCTATGTATGCATGTTTTTCCCCAAACCAATACATGTATCCCTACCTATGAACCCTAGGTTTGATGTGTTGGCCGGAGACAAGATAGAATTGCTGCTATATATGCTTAGCCATGCTTAGTCAAATGCTTTATGTCCGTTGATTAAATTCCATAATTGCTGAGGTTGATGGAATGTTTCGGACATGGTGGTGAAGTGTGGTACTTAATTAATTTGCTTAAAAGGCTTGGGTGAGTTGCCATCGGGGATGGTGTTTTGCCTCACTCTTGCCCCTAAGTGCGAGTTCTTGTCTCTAGAACCAAGGTTTGAGTGTGCTGCCATTGGTGGGGACATATGGAATCCCCTTTAACTGAATAACTTGTGCGGGCGGATCCAAGGGTCCTCTAGTTCGAATTTCCATTTGCGTCTGAGTGTGTGGGTGGAAAAAGGAATGTGGTGGACGGTGGTGTTTAGGACGTGGCGATGGGGCAGGGTGCTGAAATAGGCACTGAACCTGTCCTGTGGCCACAGATGACTCTTGGATAGTCTCATGCGAGGTAAAGGTTTAACCGCGCCCACTCGCCGGCCTTCCCCGGAAGAGGGCCAATTAGGTTAGCCGGACGGTACCGGTGGCTAAATTAGTACACCCCTGCAGGGTAAATCTTTTCGAAAAGCTGTGTCCATGGTTATGGACGCCTTGGGAATGGATTACGAGATCATAGAGAACCTTAACCTTAATTAATTAATTTGGCAGCTAAAGGTTGCAACTCAATGTGTGTTTAAAAGGTTCATTTCCTTGAGGGTGATTCGAGGGAGTGCCTTTGGTGGAGATGAGAGATGTTCTGGCTACAAGTTGGTTCGATGAGAACCAAAGATGAAAAAGTTACTCTCTTATCCCCTTTCGAAAAACATTCTGAGTAGACGATGCCATTTGTGTCACTTATGTCTTTTATAAAGGAAATACTAGCTTTATGCAAAATAGCTACATACCTCTTTAGAGCCTCCGTCAGCATTGGGCCTATATCGCCCTACTAAACTTCTGAGTACGTCGTACTCAGTCTCTCTTTGCTGCCTTTATATTTTGTTTCAGAGGAGGACGACACCGAGCAGCTAGGTGGTTTCTTCGTGTACGTCGACTAGTAGTCTGGGGTTCCCAGGTGGCAGCTTGGGACCGTGGAACAAGCTGGCATGGGATATGTTTGTGTGTAGGCCTCTTAGGCCATAAATTTGGATCTTGTTATATTAGACAACACTACTTCGCTTCCGCATGGTGAATTGTGGGTCTGTGACCTTTTGTGTGTAATATTTGTATCTTTCTCATATATGAGTTGCTTTATGAATCTTTGTGTCGTAGAGTCTGTGATGTGCCAGTTTTTCCACAAGTCTTGATCTCCCAACTATACATGACAGCTATGTCTGAGCTCATGGCATGATCGAAGTGTTGTGTGTCGATGATCCATTCCGAGCACACCTGCCAAAGGTTTTGGCCTGGGATTGGTAAACCCAGCAACCTTCAATTGTGTAGCATGACCGGTTGCACAAAGCTTCACTGTATAGTTCTGGGGTCGGGGCGCTACAAGTTGGTATCAGAGCAGGACTGCCTGTAGGAAACCCTTTCTATTGGTCGATGTCGAGTTTAGTTTAAAAATTATTTACAACCTAAAAATGAGTTGTGAAAGCCTTCTTAGGATGCTTTTTACTCCTCATCCAACTCGCTCTACTCTGATCTCTTATATCTTTTGTTTTAAGCTTGGTGTCGAAGTTTAGGTTCTCGGGGTTGGGTTCTACCGTCCGGTGTTTGTCTCGAGTTCGTTGTATCCGTTTGCTATCGCCGCGATGACGTGATGTCACCGTGATTGCCTAAATCTGTTTTTAGTGCTAGTGACATCTTAATTCTCCATATCTGCAAGGACTCAAATGATCTATCCTAATTGTTCGGAGTTGGTTACTAACTATGTCTTTGTTCCAAATCTCCAGAATGGCTCCTACCCATGGTGGTAACCCCGGTGATCCTGATGCACCGCCGCCACCCTCAATGGCGGAGGTCCTGATGGCCATCGAGGAGAACCGGCTGCGAAATGAGCATCTGCTCGAGCAGCTGGTGCAGCAAGGGGCCAGGAGGAACAACGACTGCAACACTCTCACCGAGTGTTTGCGGTCCCAACCTCCCACCTTCTCTGAAGCTAAGGAGCCGCTTGATGCGGATGATTGGCTCCGGGCTCTCGAGCGCAACTTTTCCGCTCTGCACGTTCCGGTGGCGGAACAAGTCAACTTCGCCACCTACCTGCTGAATGGAGCCGCCGGCTCCTGGTGGGAGAGCCATGTGTCGATGTTCGACGCTGGCCATGTCTTCACTTGGGCGGATTTCCGCGCCGCCTTCCGTGCGGCATATATCCCCAAGCCCGTCATGGACCTCAAGAGAAGGGAGTTCCTGGACTTGACCCTGGGATGCAAGGACGTCCAGTCCTATGGGCGTGAGTTCAACCACCTCTCTCATTACGCCCCTCGGGACGTGACAAATGATGAGGACAAGCAATACCTCTTCCGCAAGGGGCTCGCACCTCGCCTCCGATACGAGCTCCTACCCTTCAAGTTCCAGTCTTACCAGGAGCTCTACAACCAGGCTCTCACTATGGAGCATGGTAGGAAGGAGCTGGAGGCTTCCAAGAGGCCAGCTCCAGCTGACAACCAGAGCTCCTCTTCTTCTGAGGGCAAGAAGCGCATGGTCTTTGTGCCCTTCAGCGCTGTACCTCGTGCACCTTTCGCGCCAAGGCCTTCAGGGTTCAGGCCACCTCCGCCTCGCCTAGCTACTTCGACCTTGGGTGCGGCTGGAAGTGGCTTCCGCCCTCAGCTGCCTCCTGTACCGCTGGGGCTCACTTGCTACCACTGTGGCGAGCCGGGTCACTACTCCAGGGAGTGTCCCCATAAGGCACCGACTACCGCAGCACCTGCACCAGCACCCTCTACCCCAGCCGCCAAGGCCATGACCGTCAGCCGTGGTCGCCTGAACCATGTCTTGGCTGAAGGAGTCCAGGAGGACCCCGGAGTTCTTATGGGTACGCTTCGAATCAATGCATATCCAGCTTCAGTCTTATTTGATTCTGGAGCATCGCATTCATTCACATCCATATCATATGCACACAACCATCAAATACCATTTGCAAATATGGACTCCCCGCTAGTGGTCAAGACCCCAGGCTCTAGTTGGCACACAAATTGGATAGCTCCTGAGGTTCAGATTTCCGTAGGGTCAATACCCTTCCCGTTCTCATTGATAGCCCTGAAGTCAGATGGGATCGATGTTATTCTGGGTATGGATTGGCTGGTCAAATATCAGGCCAATCTGGACTGTGCTGCCAAGACTATCACAGTGATCCACCCAAGCTACGGGATAGTGCGATACTGGTCCCCTTCATCTGCAGTTCCATCTGCTGCCACTCCTCTCTCTCCGGAGATCAGTCTATGGTTCCTGGAAGGAACCACCCCGCCTGAAATGCATGAAGTTGCTGTGGTGTGTGATTTCCCCGATGTGTTTCCGGAGGAATTGCCTGGCATGCCACCTGATCGCAGCGTGGAGTTTGTGATTGAGTTGGTTCCGGGAACCGCCCCAATTTCCAAAAGGCCCTACCGCATGCCAGCGGAAGAGCTAACTGAACTAAAGAAGCAACTTGATGAGCTGCTAGAAAAGGAATTCATCCGGCCGAGTAGCTCACCTTGGGGCTACCCGGCCATCTTTGTTAAGAAGAGGGATTCAAATATTCCTCGGCTGGTTGTTGATTACCGCCCTTTGAATGCGGTGACCACCAAGAACAAATATCCTATTCCCAGAATAACTGACTTGTTCGATCAGCTAGCTGGTGCAATGGTATTCTCCAAAATGGATCTGAGGTCAGGCTATCATCAGATCAAAATCAAAAAGGAGGATATTCCGAAGACGGCTTTCACTACCGGTTATGGGTTATATGAGTACACCGTCATGTCTTTCGGCCTCACAAATGCTCCGGCTACATTCATGAGGCTGATGAACTCCATCTTCCATGAGTACCTCGACAAGTTTGTCATCATTTACATCGATGACATCCTTGTTTACTCCAAAACCGAAAAAGAACATGCTGAGCATCTTCGGTTAGTTCAGACCAAGCTTCGAGATCACCGCCTCTATGCCAAGTTCTCCAAGTGTGAGTTTTGGCTAAAGGAGCTCATTTTTTTGGGTCACGTGGTGTCAGCTGCTGGAGTAGCGGTGATACCCGACAAGATTCAGGCAATCCTGGATTGGCCTACTCCCAAGTCCGTCAAAGATATCCGAAGTTTCCTTGGGTTGGCGGGTTATTACCACCGATTCATCGAGGGCTTCTCCAAAATAGCCAAAGCGTTGACTGACCTCCTCAAGAAGAACAAACTAGTTTGTGTGGTCAGAAAAAGCTGAAGAGAGCTTCCAAACTCTCAAGGTCAAGCTCACTACCACCCGGTGCTTGTCCTCCTGACACCGACAAAGACTTTGTCGTCTATTGTGATGCATCACTCCAAGGTTTGGTCTGTGTTTTGATGCAAGAAGGCCATGCGGTAGCCTATGCTTCTCGACAACTCAAGCCGCATGAACAAAACTACCCAACTCATGATCTATAGCTTGCTGCTGTGGTTCATGCTCTGAAGCAATGGAGGCCCTACCTGTTGGGCAACCGTTGCGAGATCTACTCCGATCACCAAAGTCTGAAGTATCTCTTCACCCAGTCGGATCTGAATCTGAGACAGAGAAGATGGTTGGAATTGATCAAAGATTATGATGTGACCCTCAACTATCAGCCCGGCAAGGCAAATGTCGTGGCAGATGCTCTGAGCCGCAAGGCCTACTGCAACACCATGATGGTTGAAAAGGCACAACCTGCTCTCCACGAGGAATTTGCTCTGTTAAATCAAGAGATTGTTCCCTCCGGATATCTAGCTAACCTCGAGATCAAATCTACTCTTGAGGATGAAATCAAGGCCGCCCAGCAACATGATGCTGGCATCCGCAAGATCAAAAAGAATATTGCAAGTGGGAAGGCCAAGTGTTTCTCCGTTGATGATTCCGGTGCTGTCTATTTTGGGAACCGTCTTGTGGTGCCCAAGACGGGAAATACCAAGGGGTTGATACTCCAAGAAGCCCATGAATCTCCCATATCCATCCATCCTGGTAGCACCAAGATGTACCAAGACCTCCATCCCAAATTCTGGTGGACTCGCATGAAGCAGGAAATTGCCAAATATGTTGCTGAATGCGATGTCTGTCACCGAGTAAAGGCTGAACATCAAAGGCCAGCTGGTACCCTTCGCCCCATAGCCATTCCCGAGTGGAAATGGGATGAAGTGGGTATGGATTTCATCACCGGCTTTCCAAGATCACAAAAGGGCAATAATGCCATCTGGGTCATCATTGACCGCCTATCCAAGGAAGCCCATTTCCTTCCCGTTCGCGAAGACATGGATGCAAAGCAATTGGCTGAGTTGTATGTTGCTCGCATTATCCCTCTCCATGGTGTTCCACTGAGGATTATCTCAGACCGTGGGAGCCTGTTCGTATCTAGGTTCTGGCAGAGTTTCCATAGGGCTATGGGAACCCGTCTCAATTTCAGCACAGCCTATCATCCGCAAACTGACGGTCAAACTGAAAGAGTGAACCAAGTTCTTGAGGACATGCTTCGAGCTTGTGTTATCTCTTTCGGCAAGGGTTGGGAAAAGTACCTCCCTCTTGCCGAGTTCTCCTACAACAACAGCTACCAAGCCAGTTTGCAAATGGCTCCCTTTGAGGTTCTCTATGGGAGAAAATGCCGGACTCCTCTGAACTGGTTTGAAACCGGAGAGAGGCCACTCTTCGGGGCAAATTGGCGCCTCACTACATTGGCCCTTTCACCGTCCTAGCCAAGCGAGGAGATCTCTCATATCAACTTGAGTTGCCCCCCAACTTCCCGGATGTGCACGATGTGTTCCATGTCTCCCAACTCCGTCGTTGCTTCAAAGATCCAATCCGTGGGGTGGATCATGAGGTGTTGGATATCCAAGAGGACTTGACGTATCGCGAGCATCCTATCCGCATCTTGGATGAAGCGGAAAGGAAAACACACAACAAGTCCATCAAGTTCGTAAAAATCCAATGGTCTAACCATTCCGAAGAAGAAGCGACTTGGGAGCGAGAAACAAGTCTTCGACAGGAATATCCCGCCTTCTTCACTCAAGCCTAGAATCTCGAGACGAGATTCCTGTAAGGGGGGTAGAATAGTATCAGCCCCAGCTTGGTAATAAAAAATACGAAGAATTTTCCACTTTTTGCATTCTTGTTTGCATCATGGCATCCATATGAATTAGCCGTTCCTAATAAACCAACCTATGCAAGCATTTGAAATGGGGAAGCCCAACCTTCCGAAAACCTCCAACCCAAATGCAATGCCCAACTTGACAACAAACTAAATGAACTTCCAAATTCTTTAGGAAGTTCCAAGTTTGCATTTTATAACCAATTCTCAATTTCTTAATATTGTCAAAGAAGAAATGAATATGAGAATCCAAAATTTGTTCAATTCA
Organism: Puccinellia tenuiflora; assembly: GCA_012064385.1. Taxonomy (NCBI): domain Eukaryota; kingdom Viridiplantae; phylum Streptophyta; class Magnoliopsida; order Poales; family Poaceae; genus Puccinellia; species Puccinellia tenuiflora. Next base: position 78,450 of record QRDG01000284.1, on the reverse strand, counting down.
ATTCTATTATTGAACCCAAGCTAAACTTTCCAAAAATTCAAACTAAAATCATGGGGAGCTTAAATATTATTCTGAGAGCCTCTATGAATATTTTCATTATTTTTGGAAATGCTTAATTGCTCCAAATAATTACATTTTGGAAATTGTCAAAAAATACTTATAATTAAAATCTATGAACAAATGTTGTCCAAACATTTTGTTTTGGACCACCAAATTTTGTGGAGGTTCTAAAGGTTAAAGGGAGCCTATATGAATTTTTGCACATTTTATAAAAATGTCCTAGTGTCTCAATTAAATCTCTGAAGTCTGCTGCTGGACCATTTTGCAATTAAACTAAAAGTTGCCAGGGGGTTCTCTGGGAATTGTCGTTCTCCTCCACAGTGCTCCCGGCACTGGCGCCATGCCGGGGTGCCCATGCCGTCGTGGCCTCGCTGCACGCTCGACGCCGTGGCCCCCCTGGTGGTCAAAGACGCACGGCCACGACGCCGACGACCTCACCTGCTCCCTTTTTCTTCCCCTGCTCTCCCGTTCCCCTCTCTGTTTCTCTCCCGCAACCGACGCCGCCCGCTGCCGCTCGCCGCCGCATCGCCGTCATACAGGGCCGTCCCGAGCTAATTGCCGCCGATAGAAAGCTTCCCCGCGTCCTCCTCTCCCTCCCGTTGCAAGGAATCGGGCCGGGATCGTCTGCCTCGACGCCGGCATCCTCGACCCCGCCCGCACCCTGCCGAGCTCCGCCGGCCGAATCCGTCAACGCCGGCCACCCCCCTCACCGCGCCGACCACGCATACGTGCTCAGGGTGAGCTCTGCCTCCTTTTGGCCCTCTCCCGCGCCCCTTTCCCTCTCTCTCGCCGTCGATTAGCCGGCGTCACCGCCGCGCCCCGCCGTTGCCGTGCGCCGGCCTGGACCCCGGCCTGTCCGACCTGAGGTCGGATGGCTCGGGCCAGTGCCCGGCCTGGGCTCAGCTTGGGCCGCCACGAGGCCGGTGGCTTCGACCACCTCCCCGGCTTCCTAGCCCAGCCTGGGCCAGCCAAAGGCCGATGCCTTCGGGCTGGTGGCCGGCCTGCAGCCCGGCCTGGCCGGCACAAGGCCGGCCTGTCTGGGAAATTGTTTCCCTTTTTGAAAATAAAATCAAATTGAATAAGTGATATCTTTTTAAATAATGATCCAAATTTGACAAATCAAATATCAAATTGTTCAGCAAAACAAAACCTATCTGTTGGTAGCATTGCCATGCCCTTTTGAGTAAATAATTTTGCCTTTACTTAAGAATTCCTAAAATGGTGTAAATAATACCTAAATTGGAAAAACTCATTTCTTGCGAAATAATTAACCAAAATTGGAGAATAAAATATCAAAGTGATCAACATGTCAATTACTATCAAACCATGCTAATCTCACATCATGATTACAAATATTTATTTGATGTTATCCTTTAATTGATTAAATGAATTAAATCCAATTAATTATTTAATTCACTATTTATTCTTCGGTACTCAGAAAATTACAAATAAGGTACCAAAATGATCGGAAGGAAAAACCCTATCCATTTCATATCATGTTCATGCATATTTGAGCCACTTCTCTAATAAAGTAATAGTATATAAATAATGTGGTCACTAAGACAAATATGGGGTTGTTTCCAAATAATTACACTAATTATTTGGCTCTCCATTTAATTTTGCTATTTAAATTATATGGTGATACCTATGCATAAACTTGTCATGTCATCATGTGATTGTGCATTGCACCTTGACTTCGTGTGATTTATTTGTTCCTTTGTTATTATTTTGGGTATCGATAGATTCCGGAGTCGAGGGTCCCTCTACCTACCCCGACGAGCCGTACTACAGGCCCCGGCAACAAGGCAAGAGATAACCTAACCTTCTTGGCATTGTAGCATCCTATTGATTTATAAACTTATTTTATCCACCATAATATTGCATGCGATTCCCATGTCACTTTTGATCGAGATGTAGAGTATCCTGTGTATGCATGTTTTTCCCCAAACCAATACATGTATCCCTACCTATGAACCCTAGGTTTGATGTGTTGGCCGGAGACAAGATAGAATTGCTGCTATATATGCTTAGCTATGCTTAGCCATGCTTAGTCAAATGCTTTATGTCCGTTGATTAAATTCCATAATTGTTGAGGTTGATGGAATGTTTCGGACATGGTGGTGAAGTGTGGTACTTAATTAATTTGCTTAAAAGGCTTGGGTGAGTTGCCATCGGGGATGGTGTTTTGCCTCACTCTTGCCCCTAAGTGCGAGTTCTTGTCTCTAGAACCAAGGTTTGAGTGTGCTGCCATTGGTGGGGACATATGGAATCCCCTTTAACTGAATAACTTGTGCGGGCGTATCCAAGGGTCCTCTAGTTCGAATTTCCATTTGCGTGTGAGTGTGTGGGTGGAAAAAGGAATGTGGAGGACGGTGGTGTTTTGGACGTGGCGATGGGGCAGGGTGCTGAAATAGGCACTGAACCTGTCCTGTGGCCACAGATGACTCTTGGATAGTCTCATGCGAGGTAAAGGTTTAACCGCGCCCACTCGCCGGCCTTCCCCGGAAGAGGGCCAATCAGGTGAGCCGGACGGTACCGGTGGGTAAATTAGTACACCCCTGCAGGGTAAATCTTTTCGAAAAGCCGTGTCCGCGGTTATGGATGCCTTGGGAACGGATTACGAGATCATAGAAAACCTTAAACCTTAATTAATTAATTTGGCAGCTAAAGGTTGCAACTCAATGTGTGTTTAAAAGGTTCATTTCCTCGAGGGTGATTCGAGGGAGTGCCTTTGGTGGAGATGAGAGATGTTCTGGCTACAAGTTGGTTCGATGAGAACCGAAGATGAAAAAGTTACTCTCTTATCCCCTTTCGAAAAACATTCTGAGTAGACGATGCCATTTGTGTCACTTATGTCTTTTATAAAGGAAAAACTAGCTTTATGCAAAATAGCTACATACAGCTTTAGAGCCTCCGTCAGCATTGGGCCTATATCGCCCTACTAAACTTGCGAGTACGTCGTACTCAGTCTCCCTTTGCTGCCTTTATATTTTGTTTCAGAGGAGGACGACACCGAGCAGCTAGGTGGTTTCTTCGTGGACGTCGACTAGTAGTCCTGAGGTTCCCAGGTGGCAGCTTGGGACCGTGGAACAAGCTGGCATGGGATATGTTTATGTGTAGGCCTCTTAGGCCGTAAATTTGGATCTTGTTGTATTAGACAACACTACTTCGCTTACGCATGGTGAATTGTGGGTCTGTGACCTTTTGTGTGTAATATTTGTATCTTTCTCATATATGAGTTGCTTTATGAATCTTTGTGTCGTAGAGTCTGTGATGTGCCAGTTGTTCCACAAGTCTTGATCTCCCAACTATACATGATAGCTATGTCTGAGCTTATGGCATGATCGAAGTGTTGTGTGTCGATGATCCATTCCGAGCACACCTGCCAAAGGTTTTGGCCTGGGATTGGTAAACCCAGTAACCTTCAATTGTGTAGCATGACCGGTTGCACAAAGCTTCACTGTATAGTTCTGGGGTCGGGGCGCTACAAGCGTTGACAATGAAACTGTATGACACGATCAATTGCAACTCTTTTATTATCGGGTCTTGTCCATCACATCATTACTCCTAATGATATGAATCCGTTATCAAGTGACTATAACAAGTCCATGGTTAGGAAACTCTAACCATCTCTTGACTAACAAACTAGTCCGGTAGAGGCTTACTAGGGACACCTGTTTGTTTATATTCCACACATGTATTATGTTTCCAATTAATACAATTATAGCATGGATAATAAACTATTATCATAAACATGAATATGCTAATAAACCATTTTATTATTGCCTCTAGGGCATATTCCCAACACATGGCGACATCCAGATCGAGGGGAGGACTGGGTGGAGCCAGGGCTACATGCCACGGGCGAGCAGGGCCGATGCACTGTGGAGGAGCAGGGCCGCCATGTCGATGGGGAGCAGGGGCACCGCACTAGGGAGGAGCATGGAAGTCCGGTGGTGGGCGTGAGCCAGGGCTCGATCATGGGTCGACGGTGGCGTTGGATCCCGAGGTTGGTGGCGGCGCTGGATCCCAGGTCAACGACGGCGTTGGAGTAGGGCGGCACGCCGGAGAGGGCCCTCCCTATGTGGCGCACGATGGAGAGTTGGGAGCCCTCCCAGGGCGGCGCGTGGTGGGGGTTGGGGAAGCAGGAGCCGGCGCGAGGCGAGCCGCTGTGGATGCTGCTGGGAGGAGTCCAGGAGCCAGAGGGCTCTCGGGGAGGTAGTTCGCCGCTGGTTGAGGCGAGACCCATGAGGACGCGCGTGGTCGGGAACTTGGTCGAGGTGGGGCGACGCGATGCGCAGGTGGTTGTCGGCGGCCGGGGCCACGCAGAGGTAGGAGGCCGGGGGCGCGCCAGAGGAAGGAAGCCGGGGCCGCGCGGAGGTAGGAGGGCGGGGTCGCGCCGGAGAAAGGAGGCCGGGGGTGCGCGGAGGAAGGAGGACGGGCGGCCCGCCGGAAGAACGACGGGCGGCGCTCTGGAGAAGAAGGGGCGGGTGAGGTGGGGCGAGGTCGGGGTCAGTGGGGGGGGATTGGGAGGCGTGGTCGGTGGCGGGTCGGGTTTTGTCTCCAAATTAGGATTAGTTCCTATTTAGCTTAAATAGGAATCTCTTAAGATAGGTTCCTATTTAGTCCGGCCATATATATAGTCCTGCTCTAGAATAGTCCCTTGGTTCTAGAGAATAGTCCTGCTCTATATATATATATAAGAGGTTCTAGAATAGCTATTCAAGAACCCCACCTGATCACCATCTTATCCCGACCCGATCCGGAACCTAATCACCTTTTCATTATCCCGACCAACCGGCCGAACCCACCCCGACCGACCGCTCCCTTCCATCTCCCCTCCCGCACCTACCTTCTCCCCGCGCGCGCCGCCACTCTCCCCACGTGCATCTGCCGGCCCTCCTCCCCAGCGCGCCGCCGGAAACCTCCCCCCGCGCCACGCGCATCCCTGCTCCCCTCCGCCACCCCTCCCCGCGCGCATCGGCCGGCAACCCTCCCAGCGCCCCGCCGGCCACATCCCGAGCTGCGCCACGCGCTGCCCCGGGAGGGCCCCTGCTCGTCGATGGTAACTCCTTGCGCGCCGCCCGCCCCGAGCCCCCCTGCTTGCCGCCGGTAGCTTCCCTGCGTACTGCCCCCGGCTCAAACTGCTCGCCGACAGCAATACCTCCAAAACGCACCGCCAGGAGCGCCCCAGCTCCACACCGCGATGCCGAGAGGGCCCCCCACCTCCTGACGATGTTGACCCCTCATCCCTTGTAGGAACTGCGACGCTCTTACCTTTCAAGCCGTGGGATCGATCGGCGGCGCGCCACCCCCTCCTCCCTACTACAAAATCGACCGCATGGGTCGGTGACGATCACGACCTATGCGAACCGATGACGACCGACGACGACGTTGTCTCCTGGGCGGCTCGGCACAGAGCCATCGCGGACGCCTCCCCCAGTTCACCACAACGTTGCCGAGGAAATCAAATCGCGGCTCCCCTGCAGTCCAGTGGTCGCCGCCAGGAAGTCCACCGGCATAGCTACTGGTAGTTCAGGCCCCATTCCTGTGTGCACGCCTCTCTTCTCCTGCTATCGCTCGTTGGTTTAGAGGTTCTGATGTTGCTGCTCTACACGTAGACGTAGTTCAGTTTTGCTCTGCAGGTAGTTCAGAGAAATTTTGGTTCGTTCGGTGAAAAAACTTCCAAATTATTGGTCCAAGTTATTTTTAATATTTCCACATTAATCAAATATAACCAAAAGTGAATTTTTTCCAAACTATTGGTCCGCCTACAAAAGTTAATAGGAAGTCAGGAATTATCAGTCGGCAGTCCACCGACAGGATCTTTGGGGGGGGGGGGGGTTCACCAGTGTTGCAACACGGAGTTCACTACTAACGGGATGAACTCCTAACCTTTTCTGCTGGTGTATAATGAGGTGTAAAATGAAATTCATTTCTATTTGTTGGGGAGACTACAAAATCTTCCATCGTGAGGATCACATCTTCTATCGGGGAAAGTTCAAATTCTTTCAGTCGATAAAAGTTCACATTACTTTTTAACGTAGTTCACCCTTTTTTATTAGGAAGTTCGAATTAAAAAAAACTAAAATGCCTCCTGCTCGTCATTTGCTTTGGGAAGTTTCCTTGTCCGTTGTGAAAAGTTCACTTGGTTGTTGATCGGAAGTTTACTTGTTTGTTTGTGAAATCTAAAGTTCATGGAACTTTTCGAAGTTCGCTCTAGAACAATTTGAAGTTCAATGTATATAATTTTGAAACCCACTTTGAATAACACGCATGGGAAAATAAAAATTTAAAGTGCGTCTGGTGCTCTGTGAAGAACTTCACTTACTTATCCCGGCAGAAGTTCACTGTCGTGACGACTGAGTTTCTGAAGTGGTTCCAGTATGAAAATCAATCAAATCAAAAAACACGACAAGAAGTTCACTAACATATACATGGAAGTTCACATCCGTATTAGAGCCAGTTCAAAATACTCCATGAGGCTCGGTTGCCCAAATTGACCGTTGTCATGTACAATTGGAACCTATATGAGTCTAATATGACTATGCCATGCATTAGCACCCCAATCGAACAACACAACTATGCCAATTTCAAATCATTACCGCGTTGGCTCGTCTATCCGTTTTTCGTATTTTTAAAATTAATTAAAAAACGTAACGAATTAGCAAAATAATTCTTGACGACAAAGTTGCATCTAGTCAACATCTTTCCAGCGCCATATCATTTGTTTCATTCCGACAAACGTTTTGAAAATTACACCCAAAAAAGGTCCACCGGACATAAAATTCGAGAAAGTGAATTATGCATTTTTAAAACTGCTCCTAAAGGGTAATGAATTCCGAAAAAAATGGTAGAGATAAGAAAGATGAGCAATTTTGTAAGCTATTCGATGATATATCATTTGCTTTAATCCGTAGAGCGGTTCAAAAATGGTGTCCCGAAAACTATACGAAAACGCGGTATTTCTCGAAAACTACATTTGAAATTGTTTTAAAATTGTACTTAATTTGTAAAACGTGCAAAGACGAAAAAGTTGCGAAATTTCTGTAGCTATCCAACGGCATATCATATGCGTCGTTTTGATAATCGGTTTGAAAATCACGCTAAAAATACGGTCAGCGGAAACAGGGAAAAAGGGTGTTCCGTCAGGAAGTTCACATTATCATTGAATGAAGTACATCAACTTTGTGACGGAAGTTCAGAAGTGGTTCTAGAATAGCTATTGTAGAACCGGTTCCAGAATTTAAAATTGTACTTAATTTGTAAAACGTGCAAAGACGAAAAAGTTGCGAAATTTCTGTAGCTATCCAACGGCATATCATATGCGTCGTTTTGATAAACGGTTTGAAAATCACGCTAAAAATACGGTCAGCGGAAACAGGGAAAAAGGGTGTTCCGTCAGGAAGTTCACATTATCATTGAATGAAGTAAATCAACTTTGTGACGGAAGTTCAGAAGTGGTTCTAGAATACCTATTGTAGAACCGGTTCCAGAATAGCTATATATACAGCTATTCTCAAACTAGTTCTAGAATAGCTATTCTCGAACCCTTTCTAAACTTCTCTCGAAAAGTTGATGGACTTATTTCAATAATAATATGAACTTCCTGACGGAACACACCTTTTTCCTGTTTTGGCGGACATTATTTTAAACGTCATTTTCAAACCGTTTATCGGAATGATACAAATGATATTCCGTTGGATTAATGTAAATGATATATCATCGGATAGTTTTTGAGGCACCATATTCAAACTGCTCGTCGGATTAATGTAAATGATATATCATCGGATAGCTATTGAAATTACGCATCTTTCTTATCTCTATTGTTTCCTCGAAATTCAATACAATTTATGAGCAGTTTTAAAAATACGTAGTTCTGTTTTTCAAATTTTTACATTTGGCGGACTGTTTTTGGGGCATTATTTTTAAACCGTTGTCAGAACGAAACAAATGATATGGCGTTGGAAAGATATTGACTAGATGCAACTTTGTCGTGAAGAAATATTTTCTAAATTCGTTACGTTTTTTGATAATTTTTTTAAAATACCAAAAACGGATAAACGTGGCGACGCAGCAATGATTTGAAATTGACACGGTTGTGCTGCCCGGGTTAGGTGTTTCTGTGGGAGAGTCATATTCGACTCATATATTTTGCAATTACACGTGACGATGGTCAATTTGGGCAACCGGATCACTTAGAGTCGATTTTTATGTATAGAATTTCCGCTTTAAAAAACAGAGTAATTTGTTGCCTCAAATATAGTTGTGAACTTCCGAATATACGTTGGTGAACTGTCATGTTTTTTATTTGTATGATTTTACTACTTGAACCACTTCTAAATTTCACTCATCATGGCGGTGAACTTCTGCCGGGACACGTAAGAGAACTTTTCAAGGAGCACGAGATGCACGTACTATGTCGTGTTTTTGATTTGTGTGATTTTTATATATTTGAACAGTTCTGAACTTCCCTTGTCACGGCTGTAAACTTTGCCCGACACATAAGTTAACTTCGGCACAAAGCACCAGACGAACGTACTATGTCGTGTTTTTTACTTCACATCGTTATAAGTCGAACTTCTGAATTTTGAAAGGGTGAACTCCCGTTTCTTTTTTTTAAGGTGAGTGTTTTCCTCAAAAAAATATCTTCATGACAAGAAAGAATGAAGTTTTCCCACATAAATAATTCAACTACTCTCGTATTGTTTAGCAATTAAGAATGAATGAATTTTTGCGAGCTGCCTCTTTTCGAGCCACTTTGGCCACACTTGCGACAGTCGAAGTTCACTTATTAGAATCCAACTTTAGTGAGCTCTCTACTAAATTTAAGAAGAGCACTTATGTGAATTTTCTTATTAATTTCGCAAGTAAACTTATTGGTGGACCGAATTTTTTTCTGAACTCCTTGTGAAACGTAAGGTGAAGTTTCTTTTATTAACAAGTTGAAACTTCTTATTTCTTCCAATACGCGAGTTAATTAGTCATAGCTAGAAAAATCAAGAACTTTTTCCATGTTGATATGCTTAGTGAACTTCGTGGTTTTCATAAGTTAACTTCCGTTTCCTATAAAGTGAACTTTTTCAGGCTGATGTACTGAAACTTTTTACTGACAAAAAAGGTGAACTTCGAGGTTCACAAGAATTGAACTACTCCGAATACAAACAGATTAGCTGAACTTCTACTGATATGTTAGTGAACTTTGCGGTATTCACAGTTGAACTTATGTTTTCTATTTCTTTACTTTGAACCTCCTTGTAGTGGTTTTTCTTAATTGCCTTTTTTGTAGAGCAACTAAAAATTCTTTGTACCGCGTAACAAAAGAAACCAAACAAATATAACTTCCAAATTTAAAAGAGTGGACTTTTTAAACTAGAAATGTGAACTTTTTCACGGGAACAATTTTTGGACATTGAATGTCCAAAGCATTTAAGAGTGGACAACAATGTTTTATACTTTGAACAGATGAAGTTTGCTGACTGAGTGTAACAGCCCCAGTTTGGTAATGAAAAATACGAAGAATTTTTCCACTTTTTGCATTCTTGTTTGCATCATAGCATGCATATGAAATTTTGCTACTTCCAACAATCAACATATGGAAGCAATTAACATGGGGAAGCAAACTTCCCAAACATCCAAACCAATGCAATTGCTTAACTTGTCAACCAATTCGTTCTTGGACTTCCAAATTGTTTAGGAAGTTCCAAGTTTACATCTTTTAACCAATCCTCAAATTCCAAATATTGCCAAATAAGAAATGAATTTGAGAATCCCAAAATTGGTTCAATTCAAATCCTATTTTTAAACCAAGCTAAACCTTTCCAAAAATTCAAAATAAAATCATGGGGAGCTTCAATGTTATTCTGAGAACCTCCATGAATATTTTCACTATTTTTGGAATTGTTTAAATGCTCCAAATAAATACAATTTGGAAATTATCAAATTTGACCTAAATTAAATCATGCGAACAAATGTTGCTCTAAACATTTTATTTTGGAGCCCAAATTTTTGTGGGGATTCTACCTGACAAGGGGAGGCCACATGAATTTTTGCAGAATTTTTTAAAATGTTTTAGGGCCTCAATTAAATTCACTAAACTGCTGCTGGACCAAATTGCAAATAAAGAAAAATTGAGACGGGGGGTTTTGCAAACTGGCCTTCTCCCTCCTATCGCCACAGTGCCTTCAGGCACTGGCGCCATGCCGGGGCGCCCCATGCTGCCGTGGCCTCGCTGCACCGCGCGTGTCGTGCCCCCCCCCCCCCCCCCCCCCCCGAGGTCAAGGACGCCTCCACCTCCTCCCCCGCGGTCTACTCCCCCCGTTCCCCTCCACCTGCTTCCTCTCCTTTCCCCTCCTCTTGCTCGTCACACTGCCGACGCCGCCGTCACTCTCGCCGACACCTGTGACCTCCTCGAGCCCGTTCCCTTCGCCAACAACCTCTCTATGAGCACCGCATCTTCCCCGTTTTCCTGCTCTTCTGCTTCTGGTCTTCGTCGATTTGGTCATGCACATGGCCGACGGCCATGGCGGTGAGCTCTAGCCCCGCCTCATCACCCATGCACGAACGCCCACGCACACCCCACACCTCCAAGTCGTGACCACGCTGCACACCCTCCTGTCCCTGAGCCTCTGGCCGCGAGAAGCAAGCATCTCGGCGATGCGCAGTCGATTCTGTCGCCGACGGTCACCGCAGTCGATTCTGTCGTCGATGCGCAGTTTCGATCGGGAATTCACCCCTCCACTTTGTTTCGATCTGGAGGTTATTGCTACCAAAGTTTGAGTGTGATCTGTTGTTCCATTGGGAATTAGTAGATCGTAGAAACCGCTTCGTGGCCGGTGGCTACGTTGCATCGGTGTGAGGCGTCGCGAATATCCATTGGGTTGAAGAGCTGTTGCATTGGCAACAGGGGAGCAGCCGGAGAGTTCGTCAGATTCTCACAAGTTATCTACCATCATCATCCACCTACCACCGCTCATTGAGAAGATCGGGCCACCCCTTATCACCTCCTCTTGCTCATCTTCTCTGCTCCATTGTGTGTCGTCATCAAGGTGGATCCTGAGTATGCACAAGGTACCGGCATGAAGTAGCAAACCATTCAAAGGGATGTCGAAATCACACATTGAGAGGAGCGAGGTCACCTTTTCATGAAGTGCCTTGACTCTTGATCTTGTCATTGGGCCATTTGTGGTGTTGTCCACATGTGGGGCTACATCAATCCACCTCTTCAGTTGTGGAGTGCCGGGGCTTGCAAGGAGGCTGCCTGCTCCCGGAGGCACCTGAAAGTCCTACGCGGGTTCCCTCCCTCTTCCCAGGCGTCCCCGGGAATCGAGAGTTCACCCGTCGGGCATGAGAGAGACAAAACTGCGCAGCTATGAGACTTAGCTCAGAGCTGGCCTTAGTGGCACAGGCTTAATCTTGTACTTAGAAGGTTGCAGAATTCAAATGTAAATTCAGAATTTAAATTCACATGAATGCAATCCTAGTCCTCAACTCCCGGGGTAATTTCCCATGTCTTCCTTTGCACTAACGCGCCGTCAAGTTTTCAGAGGAGGCCTCTTAGGTGCCATGTACCCTTTCTGCATGCACCCCACATTCGTTGCTAAGATGCTGACACAGTAGCTGATGAGGACATCCCTACACTTGATCCATCTCCAATCCATGAAGATGAACAATCCATTGCTGCAAAGAAGATGTCCAATGATGAAATCAGAATTGGACCTATTACAAGAGCTCGTGCAAAGCTATTAGAACAACAGGTGAACTCACTCCTAATAGAATATGAATATTTTGTTAATGAGAATTGTTTACTGCCTAAGTCTTCGTATGTTTGTATACTCAGGTTCATTGGAGAAGAAGGCATAGCACAAGAGAAAGAGGAGCTGCAGCACAAGGAACATGGCGTGGTGGTCATACATGAAGATGACGTGAGGGAGGAGAGGGAGGCCGACGTCCAGAGCTGAGAAGAAACATCACCACATGGAGGCACACCAACACATACATGGTGCCATATTAGTTAGGCCTGCGTGCCTATGGCTGAACCCAAGTCTGGGTCAGTTTGAATCGTTTGAGTCGAACCGGTTTAGGGTTGCACCAAGTCGGTTGCACCAGGTCGGTACTGTAGCTACAGTACACCCCTCCCCTTTATATGCTAGTCCAGCCACCATATATGAGTTTAGACCACGTTTAAGATAAACCCTAGTTTATGAGACTACTGTAAGCATTCATCTTGAATCCTCGTCTCCAATTCGTTTCGATCTGGAGATTATATACTGCAAGTTAAGTGTGATCCGTTGTTCCATTGGGAATTAGTGAATTGCAATTATACCGTTTCGTGGTCGACGGCTACGTGCGCAAGTGTGTGACGTTGTGAATATCCAGAGGGTTGAGAACTGTTGCATTGGCATCAGGGATCAAGCGAGGAGAGTTCATCGGCGACATACAAGTTATCTATCCATCATCATCACCACCGCAGCTTACTGAGAAGATCGGGCCACCCCATATCATCTTGGTATCAGATTCCACAGTTTACTCGGTGAGCATCCACAAATCCATCCCCGTAGATTAGTTTGAGTGTTTTTATTCCTATCCAGAAAAAAGCCATACAAAAAAATTAGGGTTCATAGTTTTCCATAGCCTAGATTGCATCGTAGATTGGTTCTAGTTTGCTGGTCGTTGTGTTCGTCCTTTTGATCCAATCAGTTTTCAGTAGGAGTCTAGGTTTCCGAAGTCTTTAGGGTTTTAGTTTTCTGGTTTGAGTTCTAGTCTAGGTTTCCGAAGTCTTTATTTTGAGTTGTTCTTGTTCTTCTAGTCGAGTTCATATAGAAAATTCCGAACAAAAACATAGCATACCCGAGTGGTTTCCTTGTTGAATCCGAGTTCTAGTCTCATCCCTACCGCGGCACAATTCTTCCCATTTTTCTACCGCGCGTCCCCTAGTTCAACTCGGAATTCTAGATCTGCCGAGCGCGGCACAGATTTGCGCAAAAACGCTGCCGGGCACAAAACCGGACGTTTTCCTGCCGCGCCGGCACAGGTTTTCATCGTTTTTCTGTCGCGAGCTATTTGCTTCACATTTTGCAATTTCCAAGCCCTAGCCACAACCTTTCTACATACAGGTGTTAGGAGCCTACCCACACGAGACCAGTTTCCGCTCTACAAGCTGCTCATTAGGGTTTTTGGTGTGCAAACTTGCAGTTGTACTGAAATTTTTTTTTCGCGGTACGACATATAGTGGCCAAAAGAGAAGTGCTACAGTGAAACTATATAAAAAACAAAAAAAAATGGGAAAAGAGACGTAAAGAGTGCAGCACATTGTTAATCGCTATTGCAGCTGTGGAGCATTGGACATTGCATTTGTGCACTAGTAGAATTGAGCAATCTTGTGCCTGTTTACATTGAGAATTGCTAGTGTCTCTCTTGTGCCTTGCAACATATCCTGTTTTATAGTTGCTTGGCCACGTTTATCTCCATGTGTGTGTTTTCCTTGGGTGTTTTGTTCAAACGATCAGCACTAGGACTTGTCTTCGGTGTAGATAGGGTACCATACCTATAGCTCCACCATATAATCCTGCTCTGTCGTGTGATTGCTATTATACCCTGGTATTCAGTTCATCACATCCGTGCATTAGTCATCTATTCGAACGCGTAAGCATTTGCTATTCACTTTGGAACGGTAAGATTTCCTTTTCTTGTCAGTCTTTGAGTGAGTTGTGAGAGTTCCACCAAACAGATTTTTTATTTAGTGCACTAACCTACTAATCATGTCATCTAATGGTGTTGATGTGATGCAGAAAAAGGCCGATGATGCTACTGTAACATGGAGGGAATATGAAGCTCTCCGTGATCATTTGACAGGGATTATAGATAGATCCACTGCAACCATTGATGGTGATATTCAGGCCATACAAAAGAAAGTGGATGCAACTGAAAATACAGTCAATGCTATGCAAACACAAGTCACTGATCTTCAGACAAGTATTCAGCAATTGACAACTTCAGTTAATGGCCTGCGTGTAGCTGTGAACAACGCCACCGTGACGGCCATGGAGATGATGATAGTGTCCATGGAGACAATGAGCATATCCTGGGCAATAATGGTCGTGGTCGTGGACTAGGTGCTCGGCCACCACCACATCTTGGTGCTCGACGTGTACCACTTCAGGAGGATGATAGCTTGGGCAAGCCCAAATTCACTATCCCAAAATTTGAGGGCACCCCTGATGTGGAAGAGTATCTTACTTGGGAGCTCAAGATTGAAAACTTGTGGCGTTTGCATGACTACACTGAAGATATGAAGGTTAAACTTGCTTCCCCTGAATTTGATGGTTATGCATTGCGTTGGTGGGAAAGCATTGTGAGTAACCGTCGAGATGACAATGAACTTCCTGTTCTTTCATGGCGTTAGATGAAGGAGGTTATGCGTGCTCGCTTTGTGCCCACTAATTATCTCCGTACAGTTTATGACAAGTTGCAACAATTGAAGCAAGGGACTAGGACCGTTGATGCCTATTACATGGAGATGGAGATGTTGCTGCAGCGTGCACGAGTTAGAGAATCCGTTGAGATGACTATGCAGCGATTTCTTCATGGGCTGAAATATAACATCAAGGTTATTGTACAGCATTGCCAATACAACAATATGAATGTGTTATTGCATCATGCAAGGGAGGCTGAATCACAGCTAGCTGAAGAGGCTCAACTCAAGGCAAGATATCCAAGTTCTGGGAGGTATTCTAGCAGGGCGCCATCACCATCTGTAGCACCTACGGAGGGTACATCCAACCGCCCAGCTTCTTCCTTCTCCAAGCAAGCCTCCAATACTTCTCCCGCAAAGACACCAGCTACCCCTGCTGCTAGTACTGGTTCTAATGTGTCTACAGGCCGTAATAGAGATATGGCTTGTCATACTTGTGGAGGCAAAGGACACTTCAAGAGGGAATGTCCAAATAGAAAGACAATAATTGTGAATGCTGATAATGAATATGAGACAGGAGATGACGCTGATCCTTATGCTTCCGATGATGATGACTATACTAGTGAGGGAGGCATGGATGCCTTTGCTTCTCCTGCGCCTACAATTGTTGTCTCACAGCGTGCTTTGAGTGTGCAGCCACATTCTGAATCTCAGCGCTGTAACTTGTTCCAAACAAAGGCACTATTTGGTCCCAACAAGGCTTTCAAGGTCATTATTGATGCAGGTAGCTGCCGCAATCTTGCAAGCAAGGAATTACGTGCAAAACTGAAACTGCAATATATACCGCATCCAAATCCATATTACATTCAGTGGTTAAGTGACAATGGTGAGATGAAAGTCAGCCACATGGTGCGGGTAAATTTTGAAATAGGACCATACAAGGATTCCATTGAGTTTGATGTGGTTCCTATGACTGTTTGTCATCTATTATTGGGTCGGCCATGGCTCTTTGATCGCCATGTGCAACACAATGGCCGTGCCAATACCTATCACTTGGAGTACAAGGGCAAGAAAATTAATCTACAGCCTATGTCACCACAGCAGATTGTGAATGAGTCTCGTCAGAAGGTAGAAGTGAATGTAGCACAGCCACCTGCACAAGAGACTAATGTAACGTCCGTGAGTGATATAACGAAAAGTGAGAGAGTGCCTAGTTTGCTTATATTAGCCACCAAAGAAGACATGAGAGAATCTAGTGAGGATCCTAAAGTTGTTCCTCTTGTGCTTATGTACAAGGTTGAGGTTTTAGTTTCTAATGATATGCACCCTGTTTCTCTTGGTGTGTCTAATGTTTTGCAGGATTATGGTGATGTGTTTCCGGAGGAGGTACCAGCAGGGTTGCCACCATTGCGTGGCATTGAGCATCAAATTGATCTAATCCCTGGCGCCACACTTCCCAATCGAGCACCATACAGGACCAACCCCGAAGAAACAAAAGAAATACAGAAACAAGTGCAAGCACTACTAGACAAAGGGTATATTCATGTCTCTCTTAGTCCTTGTGCTGTTCCTGTTATTTTAGTGCCTAAGAAAGATGGCACATGGCGTATGTGTGTAGATTGTAGAGCTATAAACAACATCACTATTCGATATCGTCATCCTATTCCACGCTTAGAGGATATGCTAGATGAATTGAGTGGTGCTGCTGTTTTATCTAAAATTGATTTGCGTAGTGGATACCATCAAATTAGGATGAAAGAAGGGGATGAATGGAAAACTGCTTTTGATAGGGCAAAGGTAGTCCGATCTTTCGATGAGATATGATACGTCGATTCTTGGTGGAGTTTGACCTTGGCGATCCGACTTCTATGCACGAGTACGCAGCACCAACGCAATCGCTAAACCAATCTCCGTGAGTTACCAACCCTGCAGAAGCACGATCGGCCTGACCATATAGGTCTAGTTCTACCTGCGATCGAGAAACAAGTAAGAACCAAAATTGCAATCAAGAATTGCGGATGGAAGATGAACTTTATTGATGATGGTGGGATCTTGCAAGTGCGTAGTACAGGAGGTCTAGCCGACACTCGTGCCTATGGCGAAGACTAGCAAAAGCTGAGTTCTTTTTAACTAAACAAAATCCAAGTCTAAACGATGACCTAAGGGGGGTATATAAGGAGGAAAGGAAGGGGTTTCGGCCAGCCAAGATGTGGCGGCCGAATCCAACCCTAGGTGGACTTTCCTCCCTCAATACGGACTCTAAAAACGCACTATTAAGTCTGATACGAAATTACATGGGCCCTGGTGATGTAGCCCCACATGTGCACAACACCATGGCCAACACGCCAAATGGCCCAATGACAAGGTCAAGAGTCAAAGCACTCCATGAAAAGGTGAACTCGCTCCTCTCGATGTGTGATCTCGACCTCCTTTTGAATGGTTTGCTACTTCATGCCGGTACCTTGTGCATACTCAGGATACACCCTGATGATGACCCACAATAGAGTCGAGAAGATGAACAAGAAGAGGTCCAAGATGATGTAGAAGGTGACCAAGAGAAGACCAAAAAGGATGGACAAGGAGAGGAAGAAGGAGGCGAAGACAGGCAGGCCGGCCTCCAGCCCGGCCTAGGCCGGCACCCCACCAGTGCCTGTCGGCCTCCCAGCCGGCCCAAGCCGGCCACCAGGCCGGTCGCCCACCAGAGCCCGCCGGCCTCCCAGCCGGCCCAGGCCGGGCCCCAGGCCGGTCCACTCCCCACCGCTGCCGGCCTCCAGACCAGCCTCCAGCCCGGCCTAGGTCGGCCCCCAGGCCGGCCCCCTGCCAGAGGCAGCCAGCCTCCAGCCCGGCCTGGGCCGGCTCCCAGGCCGGACCCCCTGCTGAGCCCACCAGCCTCCAGACCGGCCTCCAAACCGGCCTCCAGCCCGGCCTAGGCCGGCCCCCAGGCCGGACCCCCAGTAGAAGTAGCCGGCCTCTAGCCCGGCCTAGGCCGGCTCCCAGGCCGGCCTCCCGTGTCCTCCCACCGTACCCCTTCGTGGCTAGACTATAAATACCTCCCACCTCCCTCAGATCTAGGGTTAGACTAAGAATAGAACTTTGAGCTTTGCTCCTACCTTCCCTTTGTGGAATTCATGGCCACACTAGACTTGCCTAGGTGATGTACAAGGCCCCTCTTTGTGTATGGTCTCTCATAAGTATGATTCTACCTTTGGGTCTCTCGTGCTTGTGATTCTACCGTTCGCTCACCAATCTCTCCCGAAGATTCTACCTCGCGGTCTCTCTTCGGGATTCTATTGGTCTGGTTGATCCTACCGGTGAGGGAAAAAGAACTCCAAGGGTAAGTCCTTCTTGCGGTTGCGATCCGAGTCGGTCTCCTGTTTATCTTTGTGTTTTCCCCTTTTGGTTCTTCGCGTTCACCGCTTGCCACCCGTCTATCCGTGAAGATCGGGCCACGAGCTACACCATATGGTATCAGAAGCTTTGGTTGCCACAGATTAGACCGTTGATTTGCCACTTTTTCCACCAAAAATTTTTCTTCTGCTTGCCCAATTTCGAAAATCCACACCAAAAATAGCCTCACGCAATTTTGGACCGATCTATCGTTTGGGTGCATTTTTGGTACTTTTGATCCACGGATCTATCACCTAAAGACCCCTTCCACCTTTCTATTGCGTCACTTTTAGCCAATTTTGCCCAGAAATTGAAGGATTTGGAGGATTTGCGAATTTGTTCATTTTCAAGTTTGTCATCGACTTTGGAAGGTATAACTTGCGACAAAACCCCATCCTCTTCGCGATCTAATCCCATAGGAGCTAGCTCCCGTCAATTGCAGGCATTGTACAAGTGCGACACTAAGTGAGTGCATGTCTTGTAGTGAACCTTACCATCGTCTAGTAGTCTCGGCTCGTGCAAAAAATCCATAAAAAAAACGAGTCGAGGTCCTACAATCTTAGTCTTGCAAGCTCCGAAAGATCAAGAGTGTTGAGAAAGAGTGAGTGCGCATTTGTGCAAATCGGGTGCCCTTCGAAGCAATAGAGCTAGTTGTCCTTCGAGCGGTGTTGCGACACGAGCATAGTCTTCATTAGGTCCTTTTGCTCACCCCTATAGTCGCATCACCCACATTCATCTCCACGTGTGTGTTCCGTTGTCGGTTCGTGGCCCCCCCTTGGCCAGCTTCCTCTGCCGGTGCGGCCCCCACCATTGGATGCCTCCTCCCTTGTGCGCACCCCGCCGCCTGCTGCCTCCCCTACGCCCGCCCCGCAGCTGGGCTGCCTCCCCTGAGCGCTCCCCGCCGCCTTCTGCCTCCCCGCCGCCGATGGCTGCCTCCCGTGCGCGCCCCTTTGAGCGACCTCCACCTCCACGCTCCCTTGGGCATGGTGGCACCGTCGGTAGTTTGCCGAGCCTACGCCGGCAGCCCAGTTCCCACGATCGGGGAGTCCACCCGAGCATCCCATCAGCTCCACCTCCACTTCGCGTGTTCCTCTGAATTTCTTCGGTTCGGGCCTCCTGCTCCCACTCGTTGTTTCTGTGTGTAATGGAGAAAAAAAGGTGCAGCAAAGATGTGTCGCTGTCGTATGTGCAGTCCAGATTCTAGATACTGAATCTCATGTACAGTTTAGAATTGTGCAGTTCAGATAGAGAGAAGAAATAGTTCGACCGGTCACAACGAAGTTCATTTCTCGTAATCTTTGTAGTTCACTTATTTAGTCATTGAAGTTCAAACTGTCACGTCCATGTCGTCGAAGTTCGCTCTCCAAAATTTAGAAGTTCATATACCAAATCCGTTGAAGTCCACCAAACAACAGTAAGGAAAAAACAGAAGTTCATTTTTGTCAAAAGTTCACTTTATTTATTTTGATCGGTTCGGTTTCTTCTTCCGTGAATTTCAGTTCATCCCTAACATATAAATGACGTATAAGGATGTGAAATGAACTTTGGAAAACATTGCGAAAAATCAAATAAAGTCAAAACCGTGACATAGTATGTGTGTCTAATTCTCCGTGAGGAAGTTCACTTACGTCTCCCGTAGAAGTTCACTTTCATGACGAGGGAAGTTCAGAAATGGTCCGAGTATGAAAATCAAACAGGTAAAAAAAATCAAACAAGTCAAAAACATGACGTAACACATGCATCTGGTGCTCCGTGAAGAAGTTCACATACATGTTGGAAAGAAGTTCAGTGTTGTGAAGTGGGAAGTTCAGAAGTGGTTCCAGAATAGCTATTCTAGAACCGGTTCCAGAATAGCAGACCTATATATATATATATACTTCTGGGTGTACGTACTCCCATATTCAGTATACCTCACGTACGAGCGTATTATACCTTATTATTATTTTTTATATACCTCATTAATTATTCTAAGATACCTCAATGCAAGTTGTATGAAAAAAATATCATCGGAGTCCCCGGTTTTTTTAATACACCACTTTTACGTACAGAAAAGCAGTATATGTGCAAATAATATAAAATATGTAGATTTATATGAAATTTTCCACATGACTCACTTTGGGGTATCTAGTATTCAATGATGAAGTATATTGAAAATGATAAAGAGGTATATTTAGTTCTTATATGTGGGAGTACGTACACCCAGGAGTACATAACCATTTTAACATAAACAGGAAACTATTCGTGTTAACGGCCGAACCGACCGGAAAAAAACAGCCCCACCGAAAACCACCTCTCCTACCTTATCCCTTCTATGCACGCACGCTCGACACCCATCGCGCTCCTCCCGGCAGCTGGCGTGCCGCCTCCCCACCTCCTGCCGGGCGTGCCGCCTCCCCACCTCCTGCCGGGCGTGCCGCCCACCACCTCATGCGGAGAGCGCCGTCCACCACCTCCCGCGGATAGCGCCTCCTCCATCTCCTGCTTGGCGCGCCGGCCCTCCACCTCCCGTCGGGCGCGCCGCCTTCCCACCCCCCGTCGAGCACGCCGGCCCTCCATCTCCTGCTTGGCGTGCCGCCCCCACCCCGGGAGGTCGAGCTCCTGCACCGCCGCCGTCCCCCCGGAGATCGAGGCTCCCTCACCGCCGCCGTCTCGGAAGGTCGAGGCCCCGCACCACCGCCGCCTCGGGAGGTCACGGCCCACTCAACGCCGCCGCCCCTAGGAGGTCACGGCCCACTCGCGCAGCCCCGGGCTTCCTACCGCGCTGAAGACGGCTCCAGCACGCCGACCCTAGCCCCTTCCTCCTCAACGCCGGCCACGAGCAAGCGGCCGCGCCCGCCCCTTCCTCCCCAGTGCGAGCGTTGTGCCCGTCCTGCTTGCTAGCACGACTCGTCGTCCTTTTTAAAGAATTCACTTTAAAAAGTTTATTTGGAAGTTCACTCAAAAGGCTTTAGAAGGCCACTATTATTTCTGAAGTTCACTTCGAACTCGCCGAAAAAATCAATTTGTCAATGATAATTTACCTTTTGTCAAAATTGCATTCTAGACATGTTAGAAGTTCGCTTAGAAACGCGCACAAGTTCACTTTGTAATAAACAGAAATTCAGTTTAAAGATAAAAAACAAGGAAAAACGGGAATTTCGAAAAATATAAATGTGTACATTCAAAATTGCTCATAAACCATAAGGTATTTTGAAAAATGGTTAGAGATAACAAAGTTGCGCCTTTTCCATACCTTTCTAACGCAGTATCATTTGCATCAATCGGACCAACGGTTTGAAAATTACAATCAAAATAAAATAGAAAAACGGACAAGTTCACTATTCACATCGTTCTAGAAAAAAAAGAAGTTCATTTTATCTTAATTCAGAAGTTCAGATCATCTGCACTGTTTTTGTAAAATGAAGTTCACATGTGATGAATTTTAGAAGTTCACCGTATACAAAAAACCTCACTTTAAAAAATAATAGGAAATGGAAGTTCAGTTAAATAGCTTTAGTAGTACACTTCGGATTCTTTGGAAGTACAGAAAAAACGAGAATTCTAAAACAACAGAATTATGTATATTTAAAACTTCTCTTAAACCGTAAGGAATTTCGAAACAATGCATGAGATAACAAAGTTGCGGATTTTTCCTAGCTTTCCAACTGCATATCATTTGCATCAATCCGATAAATGGTTTGAAAATGGCGATCAAAATACGGTACGGTTGCGAAAATAGTGTTAGTATATTTGAAATTCTTTAAAAACCGTAACTAATTTTGAAAACCTGTGAAAATGAAAAAGTTTCTTAATTTCCATAGCTATCCAACGGTATATCGCATGCATCATTCCGATAAGCGGATCAAAAATCGCACTAGAAAATTTTCCCGTGAAGGTGGAGAATCAGTGTGTTGCGTCTCGAAGTTCACATACTTATATACTGAAAGTTCACTCAGCAGTGCCGCCGAAGTTCACTTGATTCCCTGTTTAGCAACTGTCTCGGTAATCTTTGTGAACCTTCTCACGCATGTCATGTGAACCTTCAGACGAAACATGAACTGAACATTTTTCGTCAAATGAATTTTTTCCTGAACTTTTTTTCTGAACGAGGAGAACTTTTTTTCTGAACTGCACGTGAACTTCTTTTCTGTACGAAGTGAACTTTTTTTCAGAACATAGTGAACTTTTTCCTGACACTTTTTTTCCTAACAAAGTGAACTTTTTCTGAACTTTTTTTCGAGCGAAGTGAACTTTTTTTCTGAACTTTTTTTTCCGAAACTTTTTTCTGAATTAAATGAACTTTTTTTTTGAATGAAGTGAACTTTTTTTCTAAACGAAGTAAACTTTTTTTCCGAACGAGGTGAACTTTTTTTCGAACGAAGTGAAATTTGTTCTTGAACTTTTTATTAGACGAGGCGAACTTTTTTTTAATCTGCACACAACTTTTTTTAACGAAGTGAACATTTTTTCCAGGCCATGTGAACTTTGTTTCTGGGGCGAAGTGAACTTTTATTTCCGAGCTTGTTTATCCATGTCTATACTAGTGTGAATTATGTTTCAGTGCAAAGTGAACTTTTTTTACTAAGCTTGTCTGAAATCCAATGCGAACTTTGTTTCGGAGTAAAGTGAACTCTTTTTACCGAGTTTTTTTCCTAGAAGTTGAAGTGAACTTTAAAAAAATAGTGGACTTTCAAAAACAAAGGACTTCATCGGTGGATGAAGTGAACTGCAAAAAAGTAGTTGAAAACTTCAAAAAATTATCAAGTGAATCTTCATTTAAACTTTATGGGTCTCAGGTCTGTAATTAATGTGAACTTTATTTCTGGGCAAAATGAACTTTATCAAATGCGAACTTTGTTTCTGGGCAAAATGAACTTTCTTTACGGAGCTTGTTCATCCATTTCTATACCTGCAGCAATTTTTTTACAGGAGCAGAGCAGTTCACGGCGCTCACTCTAGTTCTCCAGCGAGAAGAGCAGTTCCAACAGCCCAAAATCACCGACAGTCGCATCAGGGTCATATGAAAAAAAGCTCGCATCATGACAAAAAAAAAGGTCGGATCATGGCCTGAAGCAGTCCACGCGGGAGCTACGCGCGGCGGTCATGGTGTAGGGGTCGTTGCATAGAAAACAAAAATTTTCCTACGAAACAAGCGGACGAAACCCCACGATCTAGATCTATTAGACAAAGGTAGCAAAGATGAGATCCAATCTCTTACCCTCTAAGAACGAACAAAGCCTTTTGTCGATGCAGGGGTTGGTCTGTCGATCCCCGCAACTAGACTCATCTAGTTGCGAGGAGATGTATTCTCCACGCGATCCAAGATCCAATCCGATGGAGCACCGCATGAGCAGCACCAACGTGGTATCCACACGTACGGCTCGATGTAGACTCCTCCTTCTTGATCCCGCAAGCAAGGAGGGAGTGGCTAGATAGATCTCGGCACCACGACGGTTGTGGTGGCGTTGATGGTGTAGATCTCCACGAGCAGGGCTTCGCCAAGCCAAGCAAGAGGAGGAGGGAGAGGGAGAGGAGGAGGCGCAGCAGCCCCTAGGGCTAGGGGGTTGTGTGGCTAGGTGGAGGAGTGGAGGCGGCAGCCCTCCGGGGAGGGGTGGCGCAGGAGGTGAAGCGGCTAGGGCAGGGGGCGGCGGCCAGGTGGAGGAGATCAAGGGAGGGTGCGGCTGGCCTCCTTGGTCCTCCTTATATAGGAGGCCAAGGGATGCGCCCCTATCTCCCTCTAGGGCCGGCGGCTGGGGTGCCTTGGCCCCCAAGCCAGCCGTCCTAGGGTTAGGGTTGGGCGGCCTCCTTTTTTAGGCTTAGCCCTAGCCCGCATGGGCCTTTATGGCCAGGTGGTGCGGCTGGCCCATGAGGCCACTGCACCACCCCATAATTCCATGTGGGCCCCAAACACCTGTGGGCCCCACTTCTAGACTCCTCTAGAACCTTCTCGAATATTCCGGTACTCTACCGTAAAATTCCTGAACCTTTTCGATACCTCCGGAAACCACTTTCCTTATGTGAATCTTATTCTCCGGAGATTCTTAATCTCGTATACGATTCCCTTTGTCTCACCGATATTTAACTTGCCCGAGATATGATCGTTGATATCTCCATATCTAGTTTCATCTCGTTACCTGGCAAGTTCTCTTTACTCGTCCATAATATAGGATCTCTATGATTAACACTTAATCACATGGTTGCAACCTTTTCTGATGCTATATTACCGAGAGGGCCCAGAGATATCTTTTCCATCATAAGGAAGGACAAATCCCACTCTTGATTCATGTCACCCAACAAATACCATCGGAGATACCTGAAAGCCAACTTTATAATCACCTAGTTACAAAGTGACGTTTGATGTCCACAAAGCATTCCTCCGGTAAACGGGAGTGACATAATCTCATGATCTAAGGAAACTATGCTTGGCATATACAAAAGTGTTGACAATGAAACTGTATGACACGATCAATTGCAACTCTTCTATTATCGGGTCTTATCCATCACATCATTACTCCTAAGGATATGACTCCGTTATCAAGTGACTATAACAAGTCCATGGTTAGGAAACTCTAACCATCTCTTGACTAACGAACTAGTCCGGTAGAGGCTTACTAGGGACACCTGTTTGTTTATATTCCACACATGTTTTATGTTTCCAATTAATACAATTATAGCATGGATAATAAACTATTATCATAAACATGAATATGCTAATAAACCATTTTATTATTGCCTCTAGGGCATATTCCCAACAGTCTCCCACTTGCACTAGAGTCAATAATCTAGTTTACATTTTCTCGATCCAACACTCATGGTGTCTAACATTCATGGAGTCTCAGTGCTGATCATGTTTGCTCGTGGAAGAGGTTATATCCACGTTCTGTACTATACAGTTCTTTATGTTCTTTGCAAAACATTAATGTCACCTAAGTTGACATTACTTTATCATCGCTTGATAAACCTCCTATCATCGCATGATAAACCTCATCATCATATGACGAATATAATATATTTGGTTACAGAGTGAGACTTTCGTTTCCTTTTTATGCCTACATGACGTATGGTCAGTCAAAAGAACTTTCACATAGCATGTGCACACGGAACTTACTCAATCTTGAAACAAAATTTCTCAAACCACAATATTATACCTTTTAATCCTTGAATTAATCATATACTCCTATATATTGTAGACTCACAAATTGACAGTGCTATACTTTTCACTTCGATATTTCCGATCATGCTTTCGCTGCGCTTCTGCCTTTATGAGATTTCCAATCTAGTTTGGTGTCATGACTTCAACCAAGTCTACCAATCTCTAGATTCAATTATCTCATCTCCATGTTGAAATGACTCCTCATTTCTAACACGTTCTTCTAACCAAGAACTTGGGTCACATTTCGTCAACTACAAAACTATGGTTCTTATATGTTTAGACCTATGAACAATTCATAGTGAATACTAACATATCCTCCAACCATTATTTTGTATCAAAAATAAACTTTATGTTTCACCTATCTTTAACAAGTAATGAACACTTCTTCACTTGTTTCATTTTGAACTCCTTCAAAAAATTTAGGCTAAACATCCTGACTCATTTATCGACAAAATACGCATCTATCTCCATAGATATTTGACATTCAAATTAACTTCACAAGTTATACATTTGGTTCCTGAAATATTTACAACATTTATGAAATCTCCATTTCACACAAACAAGATGTTGTAAATTCCCACTCAAATATACACCATACACATATTAAATTGTGAAACCACTTTGGCTCCCACTCAGAAATATGTTATCCTTATATTTGACCATGATTAACTAGCTCCCACTCAAACATATATCACCACATATTTTGATCATGGAAAAATAGTTTTTGCTCTAACTTGATATATGTCTCCACATATTTCAATTAGATCCCACTCCGTTTCTTATGCACTTTCTCGATATTTTGGACACCTCCAAAATTCTTAATTAACTCTTAAAATTCGAGAACTCATATACGAAATGCTAGTACTTTGCTAGCTTTAAGTTTTATTTATTCTCTACAAAACCCCTTTTGAGGAATAAATATGTGAAACATCACTTTCACAAAATCAAGTAACAATTACTTTGTGATTTAAACTTAACATAGGATGACTCTTAGTCATTTTCGTATTTAAGGCTTCTATTTCTTCTTTGTAGTTTCATAGGTATGTCTTGTTTCTCAAACATGACAAGTAATCATGAATATTATTTTGTAACCTGACAAAACTTTAATATTCTTGAATCCCACTCATTTAGACAAGCTAAACCGAAATTCAATGATCACCATCGTTAATTCCTTCATGTGTCAAGTTTTAACCAACAGAGCACTTTACATATGTGCCACTTGATACATAAACAAGCAAGGTTTCAGCTTTTCGATTTATTCCATCAATTCTTTTATCAATGAAACCTTTTCACGATAAACCACTAAAATACTTAGCACAACCAACAAATTGGTTTGCCCCTTTTAGTCTCATATTGTGGAATCACATTCATAGTCATACTTATGAATATACTACAACATTATTCGCAATAGTCTCTAATTATCTCATAATTAATGAAACCACCTTTTCTCATAACTCATATGAAAAATACATGCGAATCATACATAGACCCTTATTTCTGAACAGAGTGTTTATCAAATAAATCTAAATGCTATTATTAAAACCCCGAAATAAAACCCTTCTTTGAGACCACACAATATCAAATAGTGTGTGATTACAATATCTTAGGACATATCAAACGCCTTTGAAATATCCTAAACATTGTAATTTGTGATAACACTTCTCACAAGTCCACATACTAACATATAACTCAAATATTTTGTCTCTTTTGATCAAATCATAAAGACTCAATTTTCTTGTTAACTTAATATCCTAAACTCCAGAATTTTATTTTATCTCATCAAATATCATAACTCGAATAAATACACCTATTTAATCATTTCATTTATGATGGAGTACACAAAATAATGACATTTAACATTCGCTGAAAATACAACCAACACTTGTGTTTATTTTCGGCAACTCATGGCACCTTTCCAAAGGGTGGCATTTTAGTCATACTCCTTCAATAAGGCGCATCGATAAAACATCAAAATGTTTATTCAATATTTAGCACGACTAAAACAATTGTCATTATTAAGTTTTGGATATTTTAGTATGTCACATATTTTATAAATGTTTAACTAATCATTGTTTAGATTAAACTAAGGACAATAATCTCATAATCGAAACGTGATCACCAAAAATAATTATTCATGAAAATAGAACAACCACTTGTCTTTAACATGAGTAACCGTCTCACAAACCGAGACACACTAATTTAAAGATCACACTTAATTCGATTACAAAACTCATTCAAATCCTCTAATCAAAAACGATAAATGTAGAAGTAGATCGTTGCCAGCATCAACTCCTTGATTGCCATCATTCCGCAACGTCTTCCCATATCCTTTATGCAAATCTCAAGCAGCAGGTTCTGTTTTCATAAAACAGAATGAGTATCAAATACTTATCGAAACCGCCACAATTGCAATTTGGACTTAAACACTTATAACTTGTATATCACTATATACTTTCTGCATTGTCAACTTCTCTTGATATGGGTTCCACTTTGACATGACGCAGCCGAGACACAAATTCATAGAAAGTGATCAAATTCCTTCCTATGACATAGTCTCCGACATAATTCTTGAAGCTGGGGAGAAGCTATCGTAGCATCCCATCTATCGCGAAATTGTCATTCATCGCGTAGTTCCAAACAAGCACTAGACGATGATGTATCTCATGCATTATCCTCAGGTGTTGTTCCAAGCAAATGTTCTCTTCCATCTTGAGTGAAAGAAAACCGTTCAGACATTCGAACCTTACAATTCTAACTTGTGCTGAAAATCTATTTTTCAGCTTACCAACAATCTCCATTGCAGTCAAGTTCTTGAATTGTCTATTTAGGTCAGAATTCATGAAGGTGCACATCATCCACTTGGCTTTCAAGTAGGTGGCTCAAAACCACTCCATGTACTCTTCATAGCTTGCAGAAATATTCGGGTTTATCTCCTATTGGTTCTTCCAACAAGTTAAGCAAGTCATTGGCATGTAGGACCTCACACAAAAGCAGGTACCATTCGATAAAGTTTGACCCATCTAGACGCAGCTCCTCGGCCATGAAAAGACGACCATAGTCGGCCATGATCTACAAGGATTTTTGCAAAGACATCTTAGGACTTTTGTTTATGATAATTTTTGTTCATCTTAATCAAAATTACTACATGAACTCCCACTAAACTCAACATCTCTCTGGTTGGTTAGTGACACACGATCCAAATCCACTACACCACAACCGATCATCACGTGAGATGATGTAGCTTCAAAGGTGAACATCACCATGTTGATCATATCGTCCATATGACTCGTGTTTAACCTTTCGGTTCTTGTGTTCTGAGGCCATGTATGTACATGCTAGGCTCGTCAAGGAAACCGTAGAATTTTTGCGTGTGTAAATATGGCTTACATATGTGGACGTTGAATCTATCACACTCGATCATCACGTGGTGTCTCAAAACGATGAAATTTTGCAACGGTGCATACTAGGGGAGAACACATCTTGATATTAACGAGAGAGATCACCTTATCATGCTACCGTCGCGATCACATCTAAGCATAAACAGTAAGGTGCATAAAAGGATTAACATCACATGCAATTCAAAAATTGTGATATGATATGACCTTTCTTCTTGTGCCTTTGATCTCCATCTCCAAAGCACCGGCATGATCTCCATCACCGGCATGATCTCCATCATTGTGGCGCCATCACCATGGTTGCCCACCAACTATTGCAACTACAACTAATGCTATTCTTAGCAATAAAGTAAAGCAATTACATGGTGATTCAATGACACGCAGGTCACATAAAATAATAGACAACCATATGGCTCCTGCCGGTTGCCGTACTCATCGACGTGCAAGTCGTGAAAGATTAAAAACATGATCATTGCATACATTATCACAAATCACACATTGGCCATACCACATCACATGACCCCTGCAAAAACAAGTTAGACGTCCTCTACTTTGTTTATGCAATTTTTACGTGGCTTGGGTCAACGAGATAGAACCGTTCTAATCTACACAAAACCACAATGGTGATATAGTAGTTCCTTATTTACTCATCCTTTTGAAAAGGCCTTCCATTGAAAATTGCATCTTCACTAGAGCAAGAGAAACAGACACCCGCCAGCCACTTATGCAATACAAGTTGCATGTCTATCGTGGAACCGGTCTCTCGTGCGCGGACGAGTAAGGTTGGTCCGGGCCGCTTCAATCTCACAATACCGCAAAGACGCAAAGTGCACGCGAGAAGGTAGCAACATAAAATATCAACGCCCACAACTCCTTCTGTTCTAATCGCACCAACATCTACGAATAGATCTAGGCTCTGATACCACTGAAGGGGTCGTTGCATAAAAAACAAAAATTTTCGTACGAAACAAGCGGAAAAAACTCCACGATCTAGATCTATTAGACGAAGGTAGCGAAGATGAGATCCAATCTCTTACCCTCGAAGAACGAACAAAGCCTTTTGTCGATGCAGGGGTTGGTCTGTCGATCCCCGCAACTAGACTCATCTAGTCGCGAGGAGATGTATTATCCATGCGATCCAAGATCCAATCCGATGGAGCACCGCATGAGCAGCACCTCCGTGGTATCCACACGTACGGCTCGATGTAGACTCCTCCTTCTTGATCCCACAAGCAAGGAGGGAGTGGCTAGATAGATCTCGACACCACGACGGTTGTGGTGGCGTTGATGGTGTAGATCTCCACGAGCAGGGCTTCGCCAAGCCAAGCAAGAGGAGGAGGGAGAGGAGGAGGCGCAGCAGCCCCTAGGGCTAGGGGGTGGTGCGGCTAGGTGGAGGAGTGGAGGCGGCAGCCCTCCGGGGAGGGGTGGCGCAGGAGGTGAAGCGGCTAGGGCAGGGGGCGGCGGCCAGGTAGAGGAGATCAAGGGAGGGTGCGGCTGGCCTCCTTGGTCCTCCTTATATAGGAGGCCAATGGCTGCGCCCCCATCTCCCTCTAGGGCCGACGGCTGGGGTGCCTTGGCCCCCAAGCCAGCCGCCCTAGGGTTAGGGTTGGCCGGCCACCTTTTTTGGGCTTAGCCCTAGCGCGCATGGGCCTTTATGGCCAGGTGGTGCGGCTGGCCCATGAGGCCACTGCACCACCCCATAATTCCATGTGGGACCCAAACACCTGTGGGCCCCACTTCTAGACTCCTCTAGAACCTTCTCGAATATTCCGGTACTCTACCGTAAAATTCTCGAACCTTTTCGATACCTCCGGAAACCACTTTCCTTATATGAATCTTATTCTCCGAACCCTTCCGGAACTCCTCGTGACGTCTGGGATCCTATCTGAGACTCCGAATCACCATTCATTCATACCATTAAATATCTCATCGCTAACCCTAGCTACATCGGAGCGTTAAGTGTGTGACCCTACGGGTTCGAGAACATGCAGACATGATCAGATCAATAATCAATAGCAGGACCGGGATGCCCATATTGACTCCTGCATGTTCAACGAAGTTCCTTATCGATTGAACCATGATACCGGAGATTCTTAATCTCATATACGATTCCCTTTGTCTCACCGATATTTAACTTGCCCGAGATATGATCGTCGATATCTCCATATCTAGTTTCATCTCGTTACCTGGCAAGTTCTCTTTACTCATCCATAATATAGGATCTCCGTGATTAACACTTAATCACATGGTTGCAAACTTTTCTGATGCTATATTACCGAGAGGGCCCAGAGATATATTTTCCATCACAAGGAAGGACAAATCCCACTTGATTCATGTCACCCAACAAATACTATCGGAGATACC
Organism: Puccinellia tenuiflora; assembly: GCA_012064385.1. Taxonomy (NCBI): domain Eukaryota; kingdom Viridiplantae; phylum Streptophyta; class Magnoliopsida; order Poales; family Poaceae; genus Puccinellia; species Puccinellia tenuiflora. The sequence goes on along the minus strand of QRDG01000284.1, from coordinate 47,699 downwards.
TGAAAGCCACCTTTATAATCACCCAGTTACGAAGTGACGTTTGATGTCCACAAAGTATTCCTCCGGTAAACGGGAGTGACTTAATCTCATGGTCTAAGGAAACTATACTTGGCATATACAAAAGCGTTGTAACAGCCCCAGCTTGGTAATGAAAAATACGAAGAATTTTTCCACTTTTTGCATTCTTGTTTGCATCATGGCATCCATATGAATTATCCTTTCCTAATAAACGAACCTATGCAAGCATTTGAAATGGGGAAGCCCAACCTTCCCAAAACCTCCAACCCAAATGCAATGCCCAACTTGACAACAAACTAAATGAACTTCCAAATTGTTTAGGAAGTTCCAAGTTTGCATTTTATAACCAATTCTCAATTTCTAAATATTGTCAAAGAAGAAATGAATATGAGAATCCAAAATTGGTTCAATTCAATTCTATTATTGAACCCAAGCTAAACTTTCCAAAAATTCAAACTAAAATCATGGGGAGCTTAAATTTTATTCTGAGAGCCTCTATGAATATTTTCATTATTTTTGGAAATGCTTAATTGCTCCAAATAATTACATTTTGGAAATTATCAAAAAATACTTATAATTAAAATCTATGAACAAATGTTGTCCAAACATTTTGTTTTGGACCACCAAATTTTGTGGAGGTTCTAAAGGTTAAAGGGAGCCTATATGAATTTTTGCACATTTTATAAAAATGTCCTAGTGTCTCAATTAAATCTCTGAAGTCTGCTGCTGGACCATTTTGCAATTAAACTAAAAGTTGCCAGGGGGTTCTCTGGGAATTGTCGTTCTCCTCCACAGTGCTCCCGGCACTGGCGCCATGCCGGGGCGCCCATGCCGCCGTGGCTTCGCTGCACGCTCGATGCCGTGGCCCCCCTGGTGGTCAAAGACGCACGGCCACGACGCCGACGACCTCACCTGCTCCCTTTTTCTTCCCCTGCTCTCCCGTTCCCCTCTTTGTTTCTCTCCCGCGACCGACGCCGCCCACTGCCGCTCGCCGCCGCATCGCCGTCATACAGGGCCGTCCCGAGCTAATCGCCGCCAATAGAAAGCTTCCCCGCGTCCTCCTCTCCCTCCCGTTGCAAGGAATCGGGCCAGGATCGTCTGCCTCGACGCCGGCATCCTCGGCCCCGCCCGCACCCTGCCGAGCTCCGCCGGCTGAATCCGTCGACGCCGGCCACCCCCCTTGCCACGCCGACCACGCATACGTGCTCAGGGTGAGCTCCGCCTCCTTTTGGCCCTCTCCCGCGCCCCTTTAGCTCTCTCTCACCGTCGATTAGCCGGCGTCACCGCCGCGCCCCGCCGTTGCCGTGCGCCGGCCTGGACCCCGGCCTGTCCGGCCTGAGGCCGGATGGCTCGGGCCAGTGCCCGGCCTGGACGCCCGGCCTGGGCTCAGCTTGGACCGGCACGAGGCCGGTGGCTTCGGCCACCCCCCCCCCCCCGGCCTCCTAGCCCAGCCTGGGCCGGCCAAAGGCCGATGCCTTCGGGCTGGTGCCCGGCCTGCAGCCCGGCCTGGCCGGCACAAGGCCGGCCTGTCTGGGAAATTGTTTTCCCTTTTTGAAAATAAAATCAAATTGAATAAGTGATATCTTTTTAAATAATGATCCAAATTTGAAAAATCAAATATCAAATTGTTCAGCAAAACAAAACCTATCTGTTGGTAGCATTGCCATGCCCTTTTGAGTAAATAATTTTGCCTTTACTTAAGAATTCCTAAAATGGTGTAAATAATACCTAAATTGGAAAAACTCATATCTTGCGAAATAATTAACCAAAATTGGAGAATAAAATATCAAAGCGATCAACATGTCAATTACTATCAAACCATGCTAATCTCACATCATGATTACAAATATTTATTTGATGTTATCCTTTAATTGATTAAATGAATTAAATCCAATTAATTATTTAATTCACTATTTATTCTTCAGTACTCAGAAAATTACAAATAAGGTACCAAAATGATCGGAAGGACAAACCCTATCCATTTCATATCATGTTCATGCATATTTGAGCCACTTCTCTAATAAAGTAATAGTATATAAATAATGTGGTCACTAAGACAAATATGGGGTTGTTTCCAAATAATTACACTAATTATTTGGCTCTCCATTTAATTTTGCTATTTAAATTATATGGTGATACCTATGCATAAACTTGTCATGTCATCATGTGATTGTGCATTGCACCTTGACTTCATGTGATTTACTTGTTCCTTTGTTATTATTTTGGGTATCGATAGATTCCGGAGTCGAGGGTCCCTCTACCTACCTCGACGAGCCGTACTACACGCCCCGGCAGCAAGGCAAGAGATAACCTAACCTTCTTGGCATTCTAGCATCCTATTGATTTATAAACTTATTTTATCCACCATAATATTGCATGCGATTCCCATGTCACTTTTGATCGAGATGTAGAGTATCCTATGTATGCATGTTTTTCCCCGAACCAATACATGTATCCCTACCTATGAACCCTAGGTTTGATGTGTTGGCCGGAGACAAGATATAATTGCTGCTATATATGCTTAGCCATGCTTAGTCAAATGTTTTATGTCCGTTGATTAAATTCCATAATTGTTGAGGTTGATGGAATGTTTCGGACATGGTGGTGAAGTGTGGTACTTAATTAATTTGCTTAAAAGGCTTGGGTGAGTTGCCATCGGGGATGGTGTTTTGCCTCACTCTTGCTCCTAAGTGCGAGTTCTTGTCTCTAGAACCAAGGTTTGAGCGTGCTGCCATTGGTGGGGACATATGGAATCCCCTTTAACTGAATAACTTGTGCGGGCGGATCCAAGGGTCCTCTAGTTCGAATTTCCATTTGCGTGTGAGTGTGTGGGTGGAAAAAGGAATGTGGAGGACGGTGGTGTTTAGGACGTGGCGATGGGGCAGGGTGCTGAAATAGGCACTGAACCTGTCCTGTGGCCACAGATGACTCTTGGATAGTCTCATGCGAGGTAAAGGTTTAACCGCGCCCACTCGCCGGCCTTCCCCGGAAGAGGGCCAATTAGGTGAGCCGGACGGTACCGGTGGCTAAATTAGTACACCCCTGCAGGGTAAATCTTTTCGAAAAGCCGTGTCCACGGTTATGGACGCCTTGGGAACGGATTACGAGATCGTAGAGAACCTTAACCTTAATTAATTAATTTGGCAGCTAAAGGTTGCAACTCAACGTGTGTTTAAAAGGTTCATTTCCTTGAGGGTGATTCGAGGGAGTACCTTTGGTGGAGATGAGAGATGTTCTGGCTACAAGTTGGTTCGATGAGAACCAAAGATGAAAAAGTTACTCTCTTATCCCCTTTCGAAAAACATTCTGAGTAGACGATGCCATTTGTGTCACTTATGTCTTTTATAAAGGAAATACTAGCTTTATGCAAAATAGCTACATACATCTTTAGAGCCTCCGTCAGCATTGGGCCTATATCGCCCTACTAAACTTCCGAGTACGTCGTACTCAGTCTCTCTTTGCTGCCTTTATATTTTGTTTCAGAGGAGGACGACACCGAGCAGCTAGGTGGTTTCTTCGTGTACGTCGACTAGTAGTCTGGGGTTCCCAGGTGGCAGCTTGGGACCGTGGAACAAGCTGGCATGGGATATGTTTGTGTGTAAGCCTCTTAGGCCATAAATTTGGATCTTGTTATATTAGACAACACTACTTCGCTTCCGCATGGTGAATTGTGGGTCTGTGACCTTTTGTGTGTAATATTTGTATCTTTCTCATATATGAGTTGCTTTATGAATCTTTGTGTCGTAGAGTCTGTGATGTGCCAGTTGTTCCACAAGTCTTGATCTCCCAACTATACATGACAGCTATGTCTGAGCTCATGGCATGATCGAAGTGTTGTGTGCCGATGATCCATTCCGAGCACACCTGCCAAAGGTTTTGGCCTGGGATTGGTAAACCCAGTAACCTTCAATTGTGTAGCATGACCGGTTGCACAAAGCTTCACTGTATAGTTCTGGGGTCGGGGCGCTACAAGTTGGTATCAGAGCAGGACTGCCTGTAGGAAACCCTTTCTATTGGTCGATGTCGAGTTTAGTTTAAAAATTATTTACAACCTAAAAATGAGTTGTGAAAACCTTCTTAGGATGCTTTTTACTCCTCATCCAACTCGCTCTACTCTGATCTCTTATATATTTTTGTTTTAAGCTTGGTGTCGAAGTTTAGGTTCTCGGGGTTGGGTTCTACCGTCCGGTGTTTGTCTCGAGTTCGTTGTATCCGTTTGCTATCGCCGCGATGACGTGATGTCACCGTGATTGCCTAAATCTGTTTTTAGTGCTAGTGCCATCTTAATTCTCCATATCTGCAAGGACTCAAATGATCTATCCTAATTGTTCGGAGTTGGTTACTAACTATGTCTTTGTTCCAAATCTCCAGAATGGCTCCTACCCGTCGTGGTAACCCCGGTGATCCTGATGCACCGCCGCCACCCTCAATGGCGGAGGTCCTGATGGCCATCGAGGAGAACCGGCTGCGAAATGAGCGTCTGCTCGAGCAGCTGGTGCAGCAAGGGGCCAGGAGGAACAAAGACTGCAACACTCTCACCGAGTTTTTGCGGTCCCAACCTCCCACCTTCTCTGAAGCTAAGGAGCCGCTTGATGCGGATGATTGGCTCCGGGCTCTCGAGCGCAAGTTTTCCGCTCTGCACGTTCCGGTGGCGGAACAAGTCAACTTCGCCACCTACCTGCTGAATGGAGCCGCCGGCTCCTGGTGGGAGAGCCATGTGTCGATGTTTGACGCTGGCCATGTCTTCACTTGGGCGGATTTCCGCGCCGCCTTCCGTGCGGCATATATCCCCAAGCCCGTCATGGACCTCAAGAGGAGGGAGTTCCTGGACTTGACCCTGGGATGCAAGGACGTCCAGTCCTATGGGCGTGAGTTCAACCACCTCTCTCATTACGCCCCTCGGGACGTGACAAATGATGAGGACAAGCAATACCTCTTCCGCAAGGGGCTCGCACCTCGCCTCCGATACGAGCTCCTACCCTTCAAGTTCCAGTCTTACCAGGAGCTCTACAACCAGGCTCTCACTATGGAGCAGGGTAGGAAGGAGCTGGAGGCTTCCAAGAGGCCAGCTCCAGCTGACAACCAGAGCTCCTCTTCTTCTGAGGGCAAGAAGCGCAGGGTCTTTGTGCCCTTCAGCGATGTACCTCGTGCACCTTTCGCGCCAAGGCCTTAAGGGTTCAGGCCACCTCCGCCTCGCCTAGCTACTTCGACCTTGGGTGCGGCTGGAAGTGGCTTCCGCCCTCAGCTGCCTCCTGCACCGCCGGGGCTCACTTGCTACCACTGTGGCGAGCGGGGTCACTACTCCAGGGAGTGTCCCCATAAGGCACCGACTACCGCAGCACCTGCACCAGCACCCTCTACCCCAGCCGCCAAGGCCATGACCGTCAGCCGTGGTCGCCTGAACCATGTCTTGGCTGAAGGAGTCCAGGAGGACCCCGGAGTTCTTATGGGTACGCTTCGAATCAATGCATATCCAGCTTCAGTCTTATTTCATTTTGGAGCATCGCATTCATTCACATCCATATCATATGCACACAACCATCAAATACCATTTGCAAATATGGACTCCCCGCTAGTGGTCAAGACCCCAGGCTCTAGTTGGCACACAAATTGGATAGCTCCTGAGGTTCAGATTTCCGTAGGGTCAATACCCTTCCCGTTCTCATTGATAGCCCTGAAGTCAGATGGGATCGATGTTATTCTGGGTATGGATTGGCTGGTCAAATATCAGGCCAATCTGGACTGTGCTGCCAAGACTATCACAGTGATCCACCGAAGCTACGGGATAGTGCGATACTGGTCCCCTTCATCTGCAGTTCCATCTGCTGCCACTCCTCTCTCTCCGGAGATCAGTCTATGGTTCCTGGAAGGAACCACCCCGCCTGAAATGCATGAAGTTGCTGTGGTGTGTGATTTCCCCGATGTGTTTCCGGAGGAATTGCCTGGCATGCCACCTGATCGCAGCGTGGAGTTTGTGATTGAGTTGGTTCCGGGAACCGCCCCAATTTCCAAAAGGCCCTACCGCCTGCCAGCGGAAGAGGTAACTGAACTAAAGAAGCAACTTGATGAGCTGCTAGAAAAGGAATTCATCCGCCGAGTAGCTCACCTTGGGGCTACCCGGCCATCTTTGTTAAGAAGAGGGATTCAAATATTCCTCGGCTGGTTGTTGATTACCGCCCTTTGAATGCGGTGACCATCAAGAACAAATATCCTATTCCCAGAATAACTGACTTGTTCGATCAGCTAGCTGGTGCAACGGTATTCTCCAAAATGGATCTGAGGTCAGGCTATCATCAGATCAAAATCAGAAAGGAGGATATTCCGAAGACGGCTTTCACTACCCGTTGTGGGTTATATGAGTACACCGTCATGTCCTTCGGCCTCACAAATGCTCCGGCTACATTCATGAGGCTGATGAACTCCATCTTCCATGAGTACCTCGACAAGTTTGTCATCATTTACATCGATGACATCCTTGTTTACTCCAAAACCGAAAAAGAACATGCTGAGCATCTTCGGTTAGTTCAGACCAAGCTTCGAGATCACCGCCTCTATGCCAAGTTCTCCAAGTGTGAGTTTTGGCTAAAGGAGCTCATTTTTTTTGGGTCACGTGGTGTCAGCTGCTGGAGTAGCGGTGATACCCGACAAGATTCAGGCAATCCTGGATTGGCCTACTCCCAAGTCCGTCAAAGATATCCGAAGTTTCCTTGGGTTGGCGGGTTATTACCACCGATTCATCGAGGGCTTCTCCAAAATAGCCAAAGCGTTGACTGACCTCCTCAAGAAGAACAAACAGTTTGTGTGGTCAGAAAAAGCTGAAGAGAGCTTCCAAACTCTCAAGGTCAAGCTCACTACCACCCGGTGCTTGTCCTCCTGACACCGACAAAGACTTTGTCGTCTATTGTGATGCATCACTCCAAGGTTTGGTCTGTGTTTTGATGCAAGAAGGCCATGCGGTAGCCTATGCTTCTCGACAACTCAAGCCGCATGAACAAAACTACCCAACTCATGATCTATAGCTTGCTGCTGTGGTTCATGCTCTGAAGCAATGGAGGCCCTACCTGTTGGGCAACCGTTGCGAGATCTACTCCGATCACCAAAGTCTGAAGTATCTCTTCACCCAGTCGGATCTGAATCTGAGACAGAGAAGATGGTTGGAATTGATCAAAGATTATGATGTGACCCTCAACTATCAGCCCGGCAAGGCAAATGTCGTGGCAGATGCTCTGAGCCGCAAGGCCTACTGCAACACCATGATGGTTGAAAAGGCACAACCTGCTCTCCACGAGGAATTTGCTCTGTTAAATCAAGAGATTGTTCCCTCCGGATATCTAGCTAACCTCGAGATCAAATCTACTCTTGAGGATGAAATCAAGGCCGCCCAGCAACATGATGCTGGCATCCGCAAGATCAAAAAGAATATTGCAAGTGGGAAGGCCAAGTGTTTCTCCGTTGATGATTCCGGTGCTGTCTATTTTGGGAACCGTCTTGTGGTGCCCAAGACGGGAAATACCAAGGGGTTGATACTCCAAGAAGCCCATGAATCTCCCATATCCATCCATCCTGGTAGCACCAAGATGTACCAAGACCTCCATCCCAAATTCTGGTGGACTCGCATGAAGCGGGAAATTGCCAAATATGTTGCTGAATGCGATGTCTGTCACCGAGTAAAGGCTGAACATCAAAGGCCAGCTGGTACCCTTCGCCCCATAGCCATTCCCGAGTGGAAATGGGATGAAGTGGGTATGGATTTCATCACCGGCTTTCCAAGATCACAAAAGGGCAATAATGCCATCTGGGTCATCATTGACCGCCTATCCAAGGAAGCCCATTTCCTTCCCGTTCGCGAAGACATGGATGCAAAGCAATTGGCTGAGTTGTATGTTGCTCGCATTATCCCTCTCCATGGTGTTCCACTGAGGATTATCTCAGACCGTGGGAGCCTGTTCGTATCTAGGTTCTGGCAGAGTTTCCATAGGGCTATGGGAACCCGTCTCAATTTCAGCACAGCCTATCATCCGCAAACTGACGGTCAAACTGAAAGAGTGAACCAAGTTCTTGAGGACATGCTTCGAGCTTGTGTTATCTCTTTCGGCAAGGGTTGGGAAAAGTACCTCCCTCTTGCCGAGTTCTCCTACAACAACAGCTACCAAGCCAGTTTGCAAATGGCTCCCTTTGAGGTTCTCTATGGGAGAAAATGCCGGACTCCTCTGAACTGGTTTGAAACCGGAGAGAGGCCACTCTTCGGGGCAAATTGGCGCCTCACTACATTGGCCCTTTCACCGTCCTAGCCAAGCGAGGAGATCTCTCATATCAACTTGAGTTGCCCCCCCAACTTCCCGGATGTGCACGATGTGTTCCATGTCTCCCAACTCCGTCGTTGCTTCAAAGATCCAATCCGTGGGGTGGATCATGAGGTGTTGGATATCCAAGAGGACTTGACGTATCGCGAGCATCCTATCCGCATCTTGGATGAAGCGGAAAGGAAAACACGCAACAAGTCCATCAAGTTCGTAAAAATCCAATGGTCTAACCATTCCGAAGAAGAAGCGACTTGGGAGCGAGAAACAAGTCTTCGACAGGAATATCCCGCCTTCTTCACTCAAGCCTAGAATCTCGGGACGAGATTCCTGTAAGGGGGGTAGAATAGTATCAGCCCCAGCTTGGTAATAAAAAATACGAAGAATTTTCCACTTTTTTGCATTCTTGTTTGCATCATGGCATCCATATGAATTAGCCGTTCCTAATAAACCAACCTATGCAAGCATTTGAAATGGGGAAGCCCAACCTTCCGAAAACCTCCAACCCAAATGCAATGCCCAACTTGACAACAAACTAAATGAACTTCCAAATTCTTTAGGAAGTTCCAAGTTTGCATTTTATAAACAATTCTCAATTTCTTAATATTGTCAAAGAAGAAATGAATATGAGAATCCAAAATTTGTTCAATTCAATTCTATTATTGAACCCAAGCTAAACTTTCCAAAAATTCAAACTAAAATCATGGGGAGCTTAAATATTATTCTGAGAGCCTCTATGAATATTTTCATTATTTTTGGAAATGCTTAATTGCTCCAAATAATTACATTTTGGAAATTGTCAAAAAATACTTATAATTAAAATCTATGAACAAATGTTGTCCAAACATTTTGTTTTGGACCACCAAATTTTGTGGAGGTTCTAAAGGTTAAAGGGAGCCTATATGAATTTTTGCACATTTTATAAAAATGTCCTAGTGTCTCAATTAAATCTCTGAAGTCTGCTGCTGGACCATTTTGCAATTAAACTAAAAGTTGCCAGGGGGTTCTCTGGGAATTGTCGTTCTCCTCCACAGTGCTCCCGGCACTGGCGCCATGCCGGGGTGCCCATGCCGTCGTGGCCTCGCTGCACGCTCGACGCCGTGGCCCCCCTGGTGGTCAAAGACGCACGGCCACGACGCCGACGACCTCACCTGCTCCCTTTTTCTTCCCCTGCTCTCCCGTTCCCCTCTCTGTTTCTCTCCCGCAACCGACGCCGCCCGCTGCCGCTCGCCGCCGCATCGCCATCATATAGGGCCGTCCCGAGCTAATTGCCGCCGATAGAAAGCTTCCCCGTGTCCTCCTCTCCCTCCCGTTGCAAGGAATCGGGCCGGGATCGTCTGCCTCGACGCCGGCATCCTCGACCCCGCCCGCACCCTGCCGAGCTCCGCCGGCCGAATCCGTCAACGCCGGCCACCCCCCTCACCGCGCCGACCACGCATACGTGCTCAGGGTGAGCTCTGCCTCCTTTTGGCCCTCTCCCGCGCCCCTTTCCCTCTCTCTCGCAGTCGATTAGCCGGCGTCACCGCCGCGCCCCGCCGTTGCCGTGCGCCGGCCTGGACCCCGGCCTGTCCGGCCTGAGGCCGGATGGCTCGGGCCAGTGCCCGGCCTGGACGCCCGGCCTGGGCTCAGCTTGGGCCGCCACGAGGCCGGTGGCTTCGACCACCTCCCCGGCTTCCTAGCCCAGCCTGGGCCAGCCAAAGGCCGATGCCTTCGGGCTGGTGGCCGGCCTGCAGCCCGGCCTGGCCGGCACAAGGCCGGCCTGTCTGGGAAATTGTTTCCCTTTTTGAAAATAAAATCAAATTGAATAAGTGATATCTTTTTAAATAATGATCCAAATTTGACAAATCAAATATCAAATTGTTCAGCAAAACAAAACCTATCTGTTGGTAGCATTGCCATGCCCTTTTGAGTAAATAATTTTGCCTTTACTTAAGAATTCCTAAAATGGTGTAAATAATACCTAAATTGGAAAAAACTCATTTCTTGCGAAATAATTAACCAAAATTGGAGAATAAAATATCAAAGTGATCAACATGTCAATTACTATCAAACCATGCTAATCTCACATCATGATTACAAATATTTATTTGATGTTATCCTTTAATTGATTCAATGAATTAAATCCAATTAATTATTTAATTCACTATTTATTCTTCGGTACTCAGAAAATTACAAATAAGGTACCAAAATGATCGGAAGGAAAAACCCTATCCATTTCATATTATGTTCATGCATATTTGAGCCACTTCTCTAATAAAGTAATAGTATATAAATAATGTGGTCACTAAGACAAATATGGGGTTGTTTCCAAATAATTACACTAATTATTTGGCTCTCCATTTAATTTTGCTATTTAAATTATATGGTGATACCTATGCATAAACTTGTCATGTCATCATGTGATTGTGCATTGCACCTTGACTTCGTGTGATTTATTTGTTCCTTTGTTATTATTTTGGGTATCGATAGATTCCGGAGTCGAGGGTCCCTCTACCTACCCCGACGAGCCGTACTACAGGCCCCGGCAACAAGGCAAGAGATAACCTAACCTTCTTGGCATTGTAGCATCCTATTGATTTATAAACTTATTTTATCCACCATAATATTGCATGCGATTCCCATGTCACTTTTGATCGAGATGTAGAGTATCCTGTGTATGCATGTTTTTCCCCAAACCAATACATGTATCCCTACCTATGAACCCTAGGTTTGATGTGTTGGCCGGAGACAAGATAGAATTGCTGCTATATATGCTTAGCTATGCTTAGCCATGCTTAGTCAAATGCTTTATGTCCGTTGATTAAATTCCATAATTGTTGAGGTTGATGGAATGTTTCGGACATGGTGGTGAAGTGTGGTACTTAATTAATTTGCTTAAAAGGCTTGGGTGAGTTGCCATCGGGGATGGTGTTTTGCCTCACTCTTGCCCCTAAGTGCGAGTTCTTGTCTCTAGAACCAAGGTTTGAGTGTGCTGCCATTGGTGGGGACATATGGAATCCCCTTTAACTGAATAACTTGTGCGGGCGTATCCAAGGGTCCTCTAGTTCGAATTTCCATTTGCGTGTGAGTGTGTGGGTGGAAAAGGAATGTGGAGGACGGTGGTGTTTTGGACGTGGCGATGGGGCAGGGTGCTGAAATAGGCACTGAACCTGTCCTGTGGCCACAGATGACTCTTGGATAGTCTCATGCGAGGTAAAGGTTTAACCGCGCCCACTCGTCGGCCTTCCCCGGAAGAGGGCCAATCAGGTGAGCCGGACGGTACCGGTGGGTAAATTAGTACACCCCTGCAGGGTAAATCTTTTCGAAAAGCCGTGTCCGCGGTTATGGATGCCTTGGGAACGGATTACGAGATCATAGAAAACCTTAAACCTTAATTAATTAATTTGGCAGCTAAAGGTTGCAACTCAACGTGTGTTTAAAAGGTTCATTTCCTCGAGGGTGATTCGAGGGGGTGCCTTTGGTGGAGACGAGAGATGTTTTGGCTACAAGTTGGTTCGATGAGAACCGAAGATGAACAAGTTACTCTCTTATCCCCTTTCAAAAAAACATTCTGAGTAGACGATGCCATTTGTGTAACTTATGTCTTTTATAAAGGAAAAACTAGCTTTATGCAACGTAGCTACATACAGCTTTAGAGCCTCCGTCAGCATTGGGCCTATATCGACCCTACTAAACTTGCGAGTACGTCGTACTCAGTCTCCTTTGCTGCCTTTATATTTTGTTTCAGAGGAGGACGACACCGAGCAGCTAGGTGGTTTCTTCGTGGACGTCGACTAGTAGTCCGAGGTTCCCAGGTGGTAGCTTGGGACCGTGGGAACAAGCTGGCATGGGATATGTTTATGTGTAGGCCTCTTAGGCCGTAAATTTGGATCTTGTTGTATTAGACAACACTACTTCGCTTACGCATGGTGAATTGTGGGTCTGTGACCTTTTGTGTGTAATATTTGTATCTTTCTCATATATGAGTTGCTTTATGAATCTTTGTGTCGTAGAGTCTGTGATTGTGCCAGTTGTTCCACAAGCTCTGATCTCCCAACTATACATGATAGCTATGTCTGAGCTTATGGCATGATCGAAGTGTTGTGTGTCGATGATCCATTCCGAGCACACCTGCCAAAGGTTTGGCCTGGGATTGGTAAACCCAGTAACCTTCGATTGTGTAGCATGACCGGTTGCACAAAGCTTCACTGTATAGTTCTGGGGTCGGGGCGCTACAAGCGTTGACAATGAAACTGTATGACACGATCAATTGCAACTCTTTTATTATCGGGTCTTGTCCATCACATCATTACTCCTAATGATATGAATCCGTTATCAAGTGACTGTAACAAGTCCATGGTTAGGAAACTCTAACCATCTCTTGACTAACAAACTAGTCCGGTAGAGGCTTACTAGGGACACCTGTTGTTTATATTCCACACATGTATTATGTTTCCAATTAATACAATTATAGCATGGATAATAAACTATTATCATAACATGAATATGCTAATAAACCATTTTATTATTGCCTCTAGGGCATATCCCAACACATGCGACATCCAGATCGAGGGGAGGACTGGGTGGAGCCAGGGCTACATGCCACGGGCGAGCAGGGCCGATGCACTGCGGAGGAGCAGGGCCGCCATGTCGATGGGGAGCAGGTGCACCGCACTAGGGAGGAGCATGGAAGTCCGGTGGTGGGCGTGAGCCAGGGCTCGATCATGGGTCGACGGTGGCGTTGGATCCCGAGGTTGGTGGCGGCGCTGGATCCCAGGTCAACGACGGCGTTGGAGTACGGCGGCACGCCGGAGAGGGCCCTCCCTGTGTGGCGCACGATGGAGAGTTGGGAGCCCTCCCAGGGCGGCGCGTGGGGGGGTTGGGGAAGCAGGAGCCGGCGCGAGGCGAGCCGCTGTGGATGCTGCTGGGAGGAGTCCAGGAGCCAGAGGGCTCTCGGGGAGGTAGTTCGCCGCTGGTTGAGGCGAGACCCATGAGGACGCGCGTGGTCGGGAACTTGGTCGAGGTGGGGCGACGCGATGCGCAGGTGGTTGTCGGCGGCCGGGGCCACGCAGAGGTAGGAGGCCGGGGGCGCGCCAGAGGAAGGAAGCCGGGGCCGCGCGGAGGTAGGAGGGCGGGGTCGCGCCGGAGAAAGGAGGCCGGGGGTGCGCGGAGGAAGGAGGACGGGCGGCCCGCCGGAAGAACGACGGGCGGCGCTCTGGAGAAGAAGGGGCGGGTGAGGTGGGGCGAGGTCGGGGTCAGTGGGGGGGGATTGGGAGGCGTGGTCGGTGGCGGGTCGGGTTTTGTCTCCAAATTAGGATTAGTTCCTATTTAGCTTAAATAGGAATCTCTTAAGATAGGTTCCTATTTAGTCCGGCCATATATATAGTCCTGCTCTAGAATAGTCCCTTGGTTCTAG